>JAGKTI010010377.1:0-28620 GCA_018397915.1 Birgus latro
AGAGAGAGAGAGAGAGAGAGAGAGAGAGAGAGAGAGAAAGGATTAGTGTGTGTGTGTGTGTATGTGTGTGTGTGTGTGTGTGTGTGAGAGAGAGAGAGAGAGAGAGAGAGAGAGAGAGAGAGAGAGAGAGAGAGAGAGAGAGAGATGATTAGTGTGTGTGTGTGTTCCCATTATATCTCTTGAACGGCTTCAGCTATCAACATGAAACCTTCAGGGTATCAAGATATTCCCTAAATATCTTGGACTAGGCCAGCAGCATATCCTGGCGGGCGATTAGCATTCGGCTCCCTAATGCTTTTCTTTCATTTTTAGATGTAATTCGCTGCATTGTAATTATTACCGTAGTATTTTTTAAAACCAAGTACATAAAAAAAAAACATCTACCTGACTGATCTCATGCAAAGTGAGTAGCAAAATATAATTCTTTAAGCAATCTGTGGAGAGAGAGAGACTAACGAGGAGTGTGTGAGTGAGGTGGAGGGAGGGAGAGGGAAGGGGAGACCGAGGAGAGATGGAGGGATGGAGTGGAGAGGTGTATGAGAGGGTGTGTGAGTGGGGGGATGGCAGGCAGGGGACAGGGCGACATGGAGGCGATTTGTTTGTGGCCACCCCTTACGGAATTCAGGCGTCTGGCAATAGATAGATAAATAGACAGACAGGCAGACTGAGAGATAGACATTTAGATAGACAGATAAACAGATAGATAGATAGACGGAAAGCATTTGATCACACCAGATGCCGGAGTTATAAATTTAAAGAAGAATTCCATTACTATGAAATCAGCCAAATTTTAAAAATCAAAATAAATTCGCAGAGCAGCTACACGAAGTCACTTGTTAGCATTATTTTCCATTTAATATTTACGCATTTCAAACTTTCACTACAGTTTCTTTTCGCTTTCCGTGAGTATTTCAGATGATGAGACGCTTATCTATGAAAAAAAGAGAGAGAGAGAGAGAGAGAGAGAGAGAGAGAGAGGACGGGTGGTGCCAGTAAGAGAGGAGAGAAGGAATTGAGTAAAGCCCCTTTAATAATAATAATAATAATAATAATAATAATAATAACAGTTTAAGCATGACGACAGCGTTATACTCAGTTCATATGTTTAAAGTAAGGACCGTCATTCTTCCCCAGTGGCATGCTCGTCGGATAAGGAAGTTCCCTAACACCTCTTCCTTAGCGATTTATTTATGAATATGGTTGGCTAATATCCCTTTGTACGTTATTTTTGCCGAGTATCCGAGTATGGCGATAGTGGAGGGATTTGTAACACAGAAGAAGAGTGTAAGGTGTAATAAGTCGCTTAGAGGAAAACGTGTTGGGGAGCTTCCATACCCGACCATAATACGAGTTTAAATGTGAAAAACAAGGAAAGTCGCCCATGATAATGTACCTACGTTCGCTTTCTTACTTTTCTTAGTTTGCAGATTATTTACCAAATGAAATATACTGACACAAACACATTGCACAATTTCCCATTATTCTGCAGCATTTGGAAATAGGCAGATTAGATGATGTACTGATGTGTATGTGGAAAGAAATGTGCAATGATGGTATCAAGAAAACTAATCAAGTTTACCTTAGAAATATTCGTTTTCTCTGGTCAATATCATCGAAGAAAACAACTCTTTAAGGAGAAACTGCATGAAATTTAATCAACCGCTCGTATGGGGAGTTACAGTATTTAAAGAGCTGGAAATAAATATGATGGTTCCATGGTGTAATGCAGTAAATTGTCCGCTTAGGGATGGCGAAAGAGAGGGGTGGGTGTAGCGGTGTAGCCACGATAAGCGAGTTTGACAGGCTTTTCTTTGCATCTAGGCAGACATGATGGAGGGAACTAAATGCAGCCCCCAGTAGCCGATCTGGATTGTATAAAATGGGAGTGGCCACGCAGAGATATATAAGATTTCCTCATGTCATGCTGGGTGGGTGGGTGGGTGGGTAGGTGGGGGAGAATGCAGGGTGGATTGGTGTGTGTGTGTGTGTGTGTGTGTGTGATCTCGGTGGGTTATATGAGGAAGCAAGGGCGCTGCAGGAGAGAATAAGCAACCCAGGCAGAATAAACTACAACACCAACGATGTCAAGGGTTTCTGGCAGAAAGGAGAGACAGGGGAAAGTCTAATGGCGACAAGATCAGTCAGCTGAATCACCAAACGGAGTACTTAACCTGACAGAAGAACCAATGCAACAACTAAACGAAAAACAACCGACTGCACGACAAGCAAGTGGCCAGTCAAAGCCTAACGGGAACTATCCACCCAATGCTGTTATATTTGAAAGGATAACTAGAGATATGGTGTGGAGGAAGGCAATGCACAAACAGGGTGGGGCAGGAGTCGTACAGTCAAGCTTGGATGCAAAATATTGGCGAGTGATCCTCAGTAACATTATTATATTATTATTATTTAACCGGGCTGGCACCATCCATCACCCCACCCCTCTCTCTCTGTATATTTTCTCTGCTTTTTGGTGATGGGTTAGTGCCCCACCCTGTAAAAGAAATAACTAAAAATACGAACAAGAAGCCTCGGAACAGGACTGACAATGATGACGGCTTTGGACCGTACAAATGACTGCGACGTGGAATGTATGGGGTATAAATGATGAGGTGAAAGAAAGAGAGATTGTACAGGTGCTTGAGGGTGCGACAGTGGATGTATGTGGATTAATAGAAACTAAATGAAGAGGTGAAAGTGTGAGAGAATGGGCGAATGGATGGGGTATATTCGCGGGAGTAGGTGAGAATGAGAGGGCAGAAGAAGTGTGTATTGTTGTAACAGATGGAAGAATATAAGAGAGTATGGATCAGTTGGTTCAAGGATTGTGTGGGTAAGAATGAAAGTTGGACTACAAATGTGGGCAATTGTGTGCGTGTATGCACCAACGCAAGACCGTGCAAGCAGAGTGGGAGAAGAGTTTTGGACAAATGTGGAAGCATGTTTGGAAAAGTTTGGAAGGAATGAGAGAGTGTTTTTGATTGGAGATATGAATGGAAAAGTAGGGAATGTAAAGGTGGATGGAGTAGTTGGTGAGTGGGGTGTGCCTGCAGAGATGGATGAGAATGGCAGAGCTTTGGTGGACATTTCTGCCGGGAGGGGGTTGGTGATAGCTAATACCCTCTTCAGGCACAAGATGATCCATAGGTATACGTGGCGAGTGTTGAGAAGGGTGGATGGTGGACTGAATGAACGGAAGGCAATGACTGATTATGAGTGTGTGGATGAAAGGATGAGAAGGTGTGTTATGGATGCAAGAGTATATAGAGGCTGGGGGAGTGGACTTACGGACCACCATTTGGTGGTGGTTAGAATTAAAGTCCAAACAAAATGGAGAAAAAGAAGGAAAGGACAGGAGCAAGTAGTTCTTACAAGGAGGGTAGAAAAGTTACAAGAGGATGGAAAAAAGGCAGAATATAAAAGGGAAGTGGAGGAGCGATTGGGTATAGATTGGAGCAGATGAGGGACGTGGAAGGTGTGTGGAAGGTATTCACAGAAGAAATCTGTGCAGCATGTGAGGTGGTATGTGGGTGAAGAGAAGACGAAAGGGGGTTCAAGGAACAGTATGGTGGACTGAAGAGGTGAGAGAGGCTGTGGCACAAAAGGAGAAAGCTTATAGTAAGTGGATGAGGAGCAAGGGCGTCAAAGAAGTTGAGAGACGGAAGAGAGAGTTGTATGTAGAGAGGAGGAGATGGGTGAAAGGATTAGTAAGAAGAGAGTGGATGAGGAATTTGGAAGGAATTTGTGTGCGAAGTGGAGGGAATGTAAGAAAATGTCCTGGAAAGAGGTAAAGAGAGTTAGACAAGGTGCCAACGAAGTTAGTTGGGGAGTGAAAGATAAAATGGTAGATTACTAGTAGAGAAGGGAGAAAAAGTGAACAGATGGAGAGAACACTTTAATGAATCATTGAACATACAGAGTGAAAGTAATGAAAGTATAAGTGGCTGGGGAATGGATGGGAGAAGGAAAGATGTGGGAAGAGAGGAAGAAATCAGTAGGATGGAAGTGGTGGAAGCAATGAAAAAAGTTAAAATGGGGAAAGCCCCAGGAATTGATGGAGTGTGTGGTGAAATGCTGAAGCATGGGGGAGAGATTCTAATAGAATGGATATGGAAAGTGTGCAGATTGGCCTGGGAGGAAGGTAGAGTCACAGAGGATTGGAAGTCAGGTATAATTATTCCCCTGTACAATGGAAAAGGGGAAAAAGAAGTGTGTGGTAATCATTGGGGCATTTGCCTTCTTAGTGTAACAGGAAAAGTATATGGTAGGATACTTATTGACAGAGTTTGGGAAATAACAGAGGAATTAGTTGGAGATGAACAGGGAGGTTTTAGGAAGGGAAGAGGTTGTGTAGATCAGATATTCATTCTTAGATCTTTGGTGGAAAAGTTTCTAGAGAAGGGAAAGAAGTTGTATGCAGCTTTCATGGATTTGGAGAAAGCATATGACAAGATGGACAGACAAGGATTGTGGAAAGTATTAAGAATATATGGAGTAGATGAAGTTGTTGAAGGCTGTGAAGAGTACGTATGAGGGTGCTAAGGCTCCAGTGTGTGTGGATGGTGAACTGAGTGAACTTTTCCATTTGAAGGTTGGATTGAAACAAGGATGCATCATGTCTCCGTGGTTGTTCAATCTGTATATGGATGGGGTTATAAAAGAGATACAAGGTAAGGGAGTGGATGCTTGAGCGGCCCTAGTGAGAGAGGGCAGTGTTTGGAAACTCCCTGTACTGTTGCTTGCAGATGATACTGTGTTGTTAAGTGAAGACAAAGGGGAGCTGCAAGCCTTGGTAGATGAATTTGGGAGAGTGTGTAAGAAACAAAATCTAAAGGTGAATGTAGGGAAAAGTAAAGTGATGGTCATTGAGAGAAGTGAAACCAGTGAATGTACAGTGAGATTGGATGGGGAGGATATGGAGAATGTGAGTTCATTTAAGTACTTGCATAGTGTGATGAGTAAGGATGGAAGTTTAGAGGGTGAAGTGCTTGAAAGGATGCAGCAGGGAAGAAAGGTTGCTGGTTCCATGAGAGCAGTGATAAGAAACAGGGAAATGAGCAAGGAAGTGAAAAAGCTGCTACATGACAGTATTGTGATACCAACTCTAACATATGGAAGTGAAGCTTGGACCCTGATGGAGGGACAGAAGTCAAGAGTGAGAGCAGTGGAAATGAGTTATTTGAAAGGAGCATGTGGAGTCACATGGAGAGACAGACTGACAAATGAGGAAGTGAAGGAGCATTGTGGTGTGGATGTGGATGTGATAGGAAGCGGATGTGGATGTGGTAGGAAGCATTAGGAAGAACACATTAAGGTGGTTTGGCCATGTGGAGAGGATGGAGAGTGAGAGACTGATGAGGAGAGTTTATGTGAGTGAGGTGGAGGGGGGGAGAGGGAAGGGGAGACCAAGGATGAGATGGAGGGATGGAGTGGAGAGGTATATGAGAGAAGGGGGTGTGAGCTTGGAGCAGGGCAGTGAAATGACGGGGGACAGAGCGACATGGAGGTGATTTGTTTGTGGCCATTCCTTATGGAATTAAGGCGTCTGGCAATGGATAGATAGACAGATAACTAGAATGGCACTCAGTAGAATGCATACCTCCGCCAAGGCCCAACATACAGCTGAAAAAAGTCTACCCCCCTTTTAAAAGCATATTAAAATCCACTAGATCTGGAATTTTATATGCACACATTCATAGATACCAATATCTTAAATATGCCTGCTTTTTTTTCATCAAGATCCATGTAATATTCACTGAAAAATTTACGAAAATGTTGAAAAACACTCTATCTTGCAATGTTAAAGTTAAAAAAAAGTCCAGGATCCGCACCTTTATCCGGATCCACACCAAAATTCTATCTATCTACTACTATCTACTGCCAGATGCCATAATCCCGTAAGGGGTGGTGAGTTATTTATTTTACAGGGAGGGGCACTTCCTCCACCAACCCACTTGTTGACACGTAGGGAGTACATATGGTTTGGTTATATGGTTACCACCCAGCACTGTAAATGGTTTCTTGGCTTACAGGAAACCATCTGGCTTGTCACTCAATGTAAAGCCACCTGTAAAGAAAAACAATAAGAAGTGACAGGAACGATGGGAGAAATAGGAAGAGAGGAAGGCAGGCACAGAAAAAGAATGATAAAGGGTAAGAAAGTAGGCAGCACTGCATCATGTGAGTGGATGATGGTCGCCACCACCTGCCACTACTACACCAAAATTAATGGAGTCTATTATAGGCCAAGGCCCATTCTTCTACCAAGTTTCATGGAAATCCGTTCAGTAGTTTTTGTGTAATCTTGCTCACAAACCAACCAACCAACAAACAAATGGACAGGGGTGAAAACTTAACCTCCTTGGTGGAGGTAATAAAGAACAAATAAAATAATATAATAATAATAATAAAGAACAAATAAAATACTAATACTAATAATAATAATTATATGAAGAAGAAAAAACTACAATAATAATAACAATAATAATACTTTATTTTTTCATTCATCTAATCCATGTTGCCCCATGAGAAGCATAGATGCCCGGGGCTAGGCAAGTTGGTCCTGACGTTTAAGATGAGTGACCAGCCTCACTCACCCCCGAGTGGCATTACCCCTTGGATTTAAACCTGCACAGACTCCATCCGATTGGAGCGCCTTAATTACTCACTAAACCACCAGGCACCATTATTTGGTTGTATGGTTACCACCCAGCATAATAAATGGTTTCCTCCTGGAGTACAAGAAACCATCTGGCTTGTCGCTCAGTGCAGAGTCACCCACAAGCAGAAGAAAGAGGAAAGAATGATGGAAAGAAAGGCAGAAGAGGAAGGAAGGAAAGAAGGAAGGAAGAGAGGAAAGGGCAGTCCCCGAGAGCAGCACTCCATCAAGTGAGTGGATGGTGAGTGCCCCCACCTACCACAATAATAGTAATAATAATAATAACAATAATAAATAATAACAATAATAAATAATAACAATAATAAAAATAATAATACTGTAATAATAATAATAATAATAACAGCAACCATCATCATCATCCTAACAACCTAACATGACACATGCTCAACAGAGCTTGATTCTTGTGCCAACCAGACCCCTGAACAGTTTGTTTCCTTTTTGTTCCCATTCATCCAGCAGTACAGACAGCGCGCTGTTGCATCGGCTACAGAGGGGCAGGGGGGACATTCCAAGGGGGTCATATTACGGTAGACAGATTACAGTACACTTCATTACTGTACTTCCCCCCTGTTATTACTGCTTGTTACATGAGGTGGAAATAGTGTATTGAAGAGAGCAATGTACATGTCTTGAGTCTGTATGCAGTTAGTTCTTTTTTGCGCCTTATCAGTTACTACTACTACTACTACTACTACCACTACTTACTGCAACTACTACTACTTACTGCTACTACTACTCACTAATACTAGTACTGTTACTGCTACTACTATATGCTTTTACTCTAACTTGGCCCAAATTTTTGTCCTTTTGCATCTTATTCCATGTAAATCAGTGGAGGAAGTAGACAATAATACGGCCCTACATCCTTATAACAGCACTTCGTCGTGACTAGTGTCATATTTTAGTATTAATCTATTTTTACAACTTTGCTTTGAAGATGGCAGTTTTAGGCCATGTAAGAGTAAAATAGGTATACTACTACTATATTTATTATTATCATTATTATTCTTTCCTTCAATCCTCTTCTGTCTTTCTTTCCTTCATTCTTTCCTTGTCCTTCTGCCTATGGGTGACTTTACATTCCCTCTTCTGTCTTTCTTTCCTTCATTCTTTCCTCATCCTTCTGCCTGTGGTGACTCTACACTGAGTGACAAGCCAAATGGTTTCCTGTACACCAGGAACTATTTACTATGCTGGGTGATGACCATATAACCAGATTTTGGCGCCTAGTGGTTTTAGTGGGTAATTACGGCGCTCCAATCGGATTAAGCCAGTGAAGGTTTATATCCAAGGGATGGTTGGGGTTTATTGCTCATGTAATGCCACTCATGGATGAGTGAGGCTGGTCACTCTCATCTTAAATGTCAAGACCAACTTGCCAGGCCCCAGGCTCCTACGCTCCTCTGTGGGGCGACATAAGATTGGATAATGGATGGATGGATGGATTATTATTGTTATTTATTTCATCTTTCTGTAAAAATTTAATCCATTCTACAGGGATAAATAAAAAAATATATAGAATGTTAAAAATTTACTACAGTATTACAAATCTGATAAACACACTGATATATACATTCACTGGTTACACTATGGATTGGTTCTCCCATTTTCATAATTTCTCTTTCCTTGGTTTTGGTTTGTACCTCACCCCATTCTTAGGTGGGAAAAAGAACTCAGGAGGAAGAGCAGTGGGATGCTGCTTCTGATGATATGATGATGATGATGATGTGACAATGATGATGATGTTGATGAAGTGACAATGATGATGATGATCATGATGATGTGACGATGATGATGATAATGATGACAACAATAATGATGACAATGATGATGACTGCTCTATACTAGGGTACATGAAAACACTATACTTCAACAATCTATCACATATATTGTACTAAGCTTAACTGCAAAAGCATAAAATATATCTGGCAACAAAATTCATCTCTTAACCCCAGCAAGCCAGTGGTTGTACAGTTACTATCCCCTTTTTACTCTAACCTGGCCTAAAATTACAGTCTCCCCATCTTGAATATTGAGTTGTAACAGTACATTAATGTCTGAATATGGTGCTAGTGATGAAGAAGTGCAGTGGGAAGGATGTAGAGCCATGGCATCATCTCTTTCTGCCACAGAGCTATGTGAAATAAGCAGTAAAAGGACAATAATTTGGGCCAATTTAGGGGAAAATCTGCATCATTTATTCTCACTGACTCCAGGTGGTATTAGTCAGCTTTTGGCACATCTCTTGTGCCAAAACAAAAATCTCTCTCTACCTCTAGCCAGATGTCATAATCCTGTAAGGGGTGGCCGTTTGACTTTTAGTTGTTTTACGGGGAGGGGCACTAAACCTCCACCAACCTACTTGTTGACACGTAGGGAACACGTTTTTTTTTTTTTTATGTGTCCGACTCTGGGCATAGGCTACACATCCTGCTATCAAGGCCCAGCAGTCCTCCTACATACCATACATGCTGTAAATGGCTGAGCCACCTTACCCCTCTAGTTTAAAAAGCCTCTCCAAAGCTGAATAAAACTTTCTGGAGATAGCATAAATAAAATAATCAATAGTGGGTGAATAACACATGTCTAGGGATGGCAAGAGTAAAATATATAAAAAGAGTTAGAGTACAGTTCATTCATTTTAACTTGGCTCAAATTTTCATCCTTTTGCACCTTATTTCACGTAGGTCAGTGGCAGAAAAAGACAATACTGTGGCTCTACATTCTTTCTCTAGCACTTCTTTGTGACTAGTATCATATTCTAATGTTAATCTACTGTTATAACTTAGCATACAAGATGGAGGGATGGAAATTTTAAGCCAAGGTAAAGTGAACAGAATATAGTACAGTAGTAGTAACAGCTGCAACCCAAAGCTCATCTGAACATGAACCCAGTGGACTGCTGGCTGAAGTTGTCCCCCCCTCTCCCCAGCATCTACCACCCTCCTTTCAAGGGACTGGGAAGTAAGAGAAAAACATTTGTTTAACCAGAACCACCTACTTATATCAGTATCACCACATGAAGGCATCCCTCTCCAGCATCAAAATAATGAAAGATGGGTGACAAAACTGTCTAGAAAAAAAAAGAAAAAAAAAAGTAACACTGAGAAAGTATGTGAAGCCTGAAATAATATCCTCAACAATTTCAGGTCATGGGTATGTTCCAAAATATCACACTTTCTTCCATATAACTGGAGCTGTAAACTGGGGGAAACTGGCTAAGCTGATTTAATGGCAGCAATGAAGCTTTAACTGATTTTTCATTTTTGTAACTTATGGTGGACTTCATAACAAAACTGTCAAAACATGTGACCTATAACAGGGACTTACAATGCACCCAAACCCTGCCATATGACCCTCCATTAGGCAGTCATTCACTTATATAATCTTAATATTTTAATGGCTTTTTTTTTACGTACATCGCCACTTTTCTTATATGATCACTATCCTTAGTGGTAGGTGGTGGTGACCATCATCCACTCACTTGATGTAGTGCTGCCTACTTCTTCCTTAGCCTTTATCATTCTTTTTCTGTGCCTGCCCTCCTCTCTTCCTATTTCTCCCATCTTTCCTGCCACTTCTTATTGTTTTCTTTTTCCTTTACAGGTGGCTTTACTTTGAGTGACAAGCCAAATGGTTTCCTGTAAGCCAAGAAAACATTTACAACACTGGGTGGTAACCATATAACCAAACCATACGTGCTCTCTATGTGTCAATAAGTGGGCTGGTGCAGGGTTAGTGACCCTCCCTGTAAAATAAATAACTCAGTCAAATGACCACCCCTTATGGGATTATGGCATCTAGCAACAGATAGATAGATAGATCACTATTATTCCCTATAAGCCCCCCCCCCTGCCTTTTTTTTGGCGATCGGCATATTTGCTGATACGATCCCAACAATTGATATATGACTGATTGCTATCTGATTGGTTTTCCATGAATGTAACCCGGTCCCACTGCAGGGCTGGAGTGTACTGTGTGTCTCCAGGTTGATGGGGTTATATAGTAATGAGATTATGGAAAAATAAAAAGAACACTGATACACCTACAACTGTGAGGCTACTGTTTAAAGAAGTTGACTCCCTTGAGAGCATCGGGCATGTAACTGATGTTACGGACAGCCCCAGGAGCGTATGAGTACCCACGGCCATACCCTGTCAACAAAGGCTCAGATTAATGCCTATCAACTGCATAGGATACAAGAATGACACTGGTGTGTGTTGAAGGGAAGGCAGCTTGATGGCAGAGGGCACAGCAACACAGATATATAGACATACTACATGAGAGTGCTCACTCGTTTACTATGATTAACATATCTTTGTTTTATGCTGCAAGTTTTTTTTCAATAAGTCTGCATCAATTACAAAAACAGTGCATATCAACATTCCTGTTGTGATGAGGAGTAGACTGAGATGGTTTAAGCATGTGGAGAGGCTACAGGATGACGGTTGGGTGCGGGGGGTGAGAGACGTGAATGTTGAGGATATACTGTAGTTGCGAAGGGCATACGAAAAAAGAACTGAGAAGAGGTCATACAGTGTGACCTCAATGATAAGGGTCTGAAAAGAGAGGCTGCTAAAGACTGAGCAGCATGAGGAGCCGCCATTAGGTGATCAAGTCTCGTGCAAGCAAGCATATTGGAGCTTTTATAAATGAACAAATGAATGAATGATAGAAGAGCTCCCCCAGGACAGTCTTTGTTTCCACCTCTGCTATTTAAAGTCCTTCCGAACCATAATAAAACTGGATGGCTGTAGCCTGAGCAAAATTAAAACAGGTGAAATTCCAACAAAGTCCAACTTACCAAGATCTCTCATCAGTTTGGTGGTGGGGTTCCTGAGACGCAGAGGCACGGATGGCAGCGGCCCAACATGGGTGTCAATGTGCTTGTTGACACGTTCCATAGCCAGGTACACCTCAGGGTTGTGATGTGCCCTGCCATTGGATAAACAAAATGTCAATCAATTCTACCTCCCACAAAACTATCTATCTCTATCTATCTATAGCCCAACGCCCTAATCCCGCAAAGGGTGGCCGCAGACAAAACGCCTCCAAGTCGCTCTGTCACCCACCATTTGCCTACCCTCCCTCCAGCTCACTCCCCACTTGCTCATATACCTCTCAACTCCATCCCTCCACATCATTCTTGGCCTTCCCCTCCCTCTCCCTCCCTCCTCCCCAGCTGCATACACCCTCTTAGTCAGAGTTTCATTCTCCATTCAGACCACATGTCCAAACCACCTCAGTGTATTTCTCCTAATCTTCTCAACCTCATCCACATCCACCCCACAACGTTCCTTCACTTCTTCATTCGTCAACCTGTCCCTCCATGTCACTCCACATGCTCCTCTCAAGTAACTCATTTCCACTGCTCTCACTCTTGACTTATTACCCTCTAGCAAGGTCCATGCCTCACATCCATACGTCGGGGTAGGGATCACGATACTATCATGCAGCGACTTCTTGACTTCCATACTCACCTCCCTATTTCTCATCACCGCTTTCAGTGAACCAACAACCTTCCTTCCCTGCTGTACCCTTTCAAGTATTTCATCCCCAAAACTTCCATCCTTACTCATCACACTACCCAAGTACTTGAATGCACTCACATTCTCCATATCCTCACCATCCAACCTCACTGTGCATTCTGTGACTTCATTCCTCTCAAACAACATAACTTTACTCTTGTTCACATTGACTTTCATATTCCTCTTCTTACACACTGTCCCAAATTCATTCACCAAACCTTGCAACTCCCATTCATCTTCACTCAACAATACTGTATCATCAGCAAACAACAATACTGGAATCTTCCACATCTCGCCCTCATTCATTAGAGCCACCCCCACATCCACTGCCCTACCTTGCACCTCCTTTACAACCCCATCCATGTATATATTAAACAGCCATGGAGACATCACACAACCCTGTTTCAGTACCACTTTCAGATCAAAGAACTCACTTAGCTCACCATCCACTCGCACAGTAGCCCTAGCTCCTTCGAACATGCTCTTCACAGCACTCAGCAATTTCCCCTCCACTCCATAAATTCTTAATACCTTCCACATACCTTGCCTATCTATTCTGTCATAAGCTTTCTCCAAGTCCATGAAGGCAGCATACACTTTCTTTCCCTTCTCTAGATACTTCTCCATTAAACATCTTAGAACAAATATCTGATCTACAAACCCTTTTCCCTTCCTAAATCCCCCTTGTTCTTCTCCAACTAACTCCTCTGTTATATGCCTAACCCTATCAATAAGTATTCTGCCATATATCTTTCCAATCACACTAAGAAGGCAAATACCCCTATGGTTACCACACACTTCTCTCTCCCCTTTTCCTTTATATAAAGGAACAATTATACCTGATTTCCAGTCCTCTGGAACCCTTCCCTCTTCCCAAGCCAATCTACACAACTTCCATATCCATTCCACAACAATCTCACCCCCATACTTCAGCATTTCACCACACACTCCATCAACTCCATCTTGACCATCTTTAATGCTTCCACTACTTCTACCCTACTGATCTCTTCCTCCCTACTCTCACCTCTTCTCCTCCCAGCCATTCCCCAACCACTTATACTTGCTCTGCTCTCACTCTCTACATTCAACAAATCCTCAAAGTGCTCCTTCCATCTCCTCAATTTCTCTCTCTTCTCCACCAGCAATCTATTATTCCCATCTTTCACTCCCCTACTACTTCCCCTTTCACACTGTCTTACTTTCTTTAACTCCTTCCAAAACAATTTCTTACTCTCCCTCCATTTTACACTCAGATTCCTCCCAAACTCCTCATCCACTTTCTTTTTACTCTCCTTCACCAATCTCTTCACCTATCTTTTCCAGCTCACATATACCTCTCTCTTCTCTCTCTCATCTTCTCCCCTACCTCTGCTCACTAGCCATTCACTATATGCCTTCTTCTTTTGTTCCCCAGCTCGTTTCACCTCATCATTCCACCATGCTGTCCCTTGGACACCCTTGCATCTCCTCCTCACTCCACAAACCTCCTCACACGCTGCACCTATCTCTTCCATGAAAATCTTACATACATCTTCCACCCCTTCCATCTGCTCTAACTCATACCTTCCCAATCTTTCTTCCACTATTCTCTCATACTCTGCCATTTTCTCACTATCTCGTAACTTCTCCACTCTTCTCACAGGAGCTACTTCCTCCTGTCTTCCCCTTGGTCTCTTCATCCACTTTCTTTGGAGCCTCACCTTGGCCATCACTAAGTGATGGTCAGAGATTCCACTCCCCCACCCTCTCCACACTCTTGCATCCAACACTTGTCTTCTTATTTGCTCATCCACACACACGTAATCCATCATTGCCTTCCGTTCTACAAGTTCACCATCCATCCTCCTCAAGACTCTCCATGTATACCTGTGGATCATCTTCTGCCAAAAGTAGGTGTTGGCTATTGCCAACCCCTTACCAGCACAGATGTCCACCAAGGCACTACCATTCCCATCCATCTCAGCTGGCACACGCCACTGACCAACCACAAAACTAGAGTCCTCAATATAAGACACTGTACTATCTGATGCTCTTTTTTGGTACTGTCTCAGATAGTAGATAACACATATCACCTCACAAAACTACAGTACATCATCATTTTACACACTTTACACTAGTTAATGCTCAATTTTGGTACTGTTTCCAGTAAATAACACAAAATTGCCAATCAATGCCCCACTCCTATAGCTCTTCCACCTTAACTTGGGCCAGTTTTTCAGATTTTTTGCAGCTTATTTCATGTAGCTCAATAGCAGAGAGAGACAATGCTGTGACTAACATTCTCTTTACAGCACTTCTTTGTGCCTAGCATTATATTCTACTGTTAGTCTACTGCTACAATTCAGCATTTAAGATGGAGACATGGCAATATTAAGCCAAGTTGGAGTAAAAATTTTATACCTACGTACTGTAGTTGATTTCCCATTGTTCCCATCAATGGAGGTGGGGCTGGAACTAGCTCTGTGACTAAGGTAAGGAGTGGATGACGGAAGTTCAGGATGCTGTTGCCTCTCCTGACATTGAGAGGGCTCTAACCTCTGTGCTAAGAGATCTTTGTGACGTGTGTTAAGAGTGTACTGCTGTATGGTAGCGAGACCTGAGCAGTAAAGGATGAGGATATACATAGGCTCAAATGTACAGAAATGACAATGATTACGTCGATGAGCAGTGAGTCCTTGAATGCAAGCCCTGGGGGGGGCTAGGTTTATAATGGAGGAGTTGAGAGGAATAATGGGACTGGACTGCATTGGTGTTGTGATGGGGAGGGGTAGACAGATGATCTGGGCATGCGGAGAGGATCGGGGATGATAAATGGGTGCAGAAAGTGAGAAGTCAGAACACTGGGGGTGGGGCTGAAAGGAGCAGACCGAAAAGGACCTGGAATGAGGTTACAGAGTGTGACCTCAGGGATAAGGGACTGAATAGGAAGGCTGCCTGGGACTGAGCAGTATGGATAGCCGCCATGAAGTGACCAAAGTCGACACATGCAAGCATGTTGGAGCCTTTATAAATGAAATGAAACAAAACTCACATTACAATACTCTGTGTGCCTCAACTTGGCCTGGATTTTGGTCCTTTTGTAGTTGATTCCATGTAGCTCAGTTGGAGAACAGGAATATTCTCAGGCTTCAAATCATTTTCATGGCACTTTTTCATGACTACCTCCATTTTCAAGTGTTAATCTCTTGCTATAACTCAGCATCCAAGATGCTCTATCTATACATGGCAATTTTAGGCTAAGTTACAACAAAAAGAGTGTAGTTGTATGGAAGAAGTAGTGATATTTTGGAACAAATCACTGTATCACAAAGGAGTATCTGCCTTCTTAGTGTGACTGGAAAGATGTATGGTAGAATACTTATTGATAGGGTTAGGCATATAACAGAGTTAGCTCGAGAAGAACAAGGAGGATTTAGGAAGGGAAAAGGGTGTGTAGATCAGATATTTGTTCTAAGATCTTTAGTGGAGAAGTATCTAGAGAAGGGAAAGAAAGTGTATGCTGCTTTCATGGACTTGGAGAAAGCTTATGACAGAATAGATAGGCAAGGTATGTGGTAGGTATTAAGAATTCATGGAGTGGAGGGGAAATTGCTGAGTGCTGTGAAGAGTATGTACGAAGGAGCTAGGGCTACTGTGTGAGTGGATGGTGAGCTGAGTGAGTTCTTTGATCTGAAAGTGGGACTGAAACAGGGTTGTGTGATGTCTCCATGGCTGTTTAATACATACATGGATGGGGTTGTAAAGGAGGTACAAGGAAGGGCAGTGGATGTGGGAGTGGCTCTTATGAATAAGGGTGAGACGTGAAAGATTCCGGTGTTGTTGTTTGCTGATGATACAGTATTGTTGAGTGAAGATGAATGGGAGTTGCAAGGTTTGGTGAATGAATTTGGGACAGTGTGTAAGAAGAGGAATATGAAAGTCAATGTGAACAAGAGTAAATTTATGGTGTTTGAGAGGAATGAAGTCACAGAATGCACAGTGAGGTTGGATGGTGAGGATATGGAGAATGTGAGTGCATTCAAGTACTTGGGTAGTGTGATGAGTAAGGATGGAAGTTTTGGGGATGAAATACTTGAAAGGGTACAGCAGGGAAGGAAGGTTGTTGGTTCACTGAAAGCAGTGATGAGACATAGGGAGGTGAGGATGGCAGTCAAGAAGTCACCGCATGATAGTATCGTGATCCCTACCCAGACGTATGGAAGCGAGGCATGGGCCTTGCTAGAGGGTAACAAGTCAAGAGTGAGAGCAGTGGAAATGAGTTACTTGAGAGGAGCATGTGGAGTGACAGGTTGACGAATGAAGAAATGAATGAACGTAGCGGGGTGGATATGGATGTGGTTGAGAAGATTAGGAGAAGTATGCTGAGGTGGTTTGGACATGTGGTGAGAATGGAGAATGAAAGACTGACTAAGAGGGTGTATGCAGGTGGGGTGGAGGGAGGGAGAGGGAGGGGAAGGCCAAGGATGATGTAGAGGGATGGAGTTGAGAGGTATATGAGGGAAGGGGGAATGAGCTGGGGGGAGAGTAGGCAAATGGTGGGTGACAGAGCGACTTGGAGGCGTTTTGTCTGCGGCCACCCTTTGCGGGATTAGGGCGTCGGGCTATAGATAGATAGATAGACAAAGATGACTGCATGTATTATATGAGGCGTCTGGTGCCAGAGGGGCGTAACCCTAAAATCTGCCATTTTGTGTTAGAAGCTGGAAAGCGTTCATCATGGCCAGCTACACCATTTGGTGGAAAGTTTCAAGGGAAATACAGCCTTAATGTGGGGGACAATAGGGTTGGAAGTCAGGTGGTTTCAGGTGCATAAACCTCGGATGAGAAATGTTTTACAGCTCCCAGACGGGCATATCCAGCACCCCCGCGTCTGGGCCAGCCAGGCAATGAGCGCACCTCACACAGCTGTCAATATTGTCATCCCCAGGCTTAGCCAATCACTTGCCTCTTATCGTAGCAGCTTGGCAGTCATCTCTTAAATACGCACGCTATTACCATGCACTTTTATGTCCTCTCCATATTTTTGTTATTTTATGTGAATATCTGCCTGAAAACGAGTTCTTCGGAGAGTGAGAGTGAGAACCAACTTCCAGTGCATACTACGAAGCGTGCAAGAGCGCCTGACACTTGGGGAAAACACGTTGTTAAGAAGAAATGAGACAATGGTCAGGCATACATTAGTCTGACCCGGATGACGACTTCCTGGATTATTATCCCACCCCCACCCCCCCACCCCATGAACTTACAGAAACAGTACTGGCGATGAGGGATTGATAAGTGTTCATATAATATTATTTTCAGTATCTAATTAACTATTAACTTATTAAAGGTCACCTGTATGAACTTTAAATAAGAAAACTGTTGGAAATCACAATGTAAAAGTTTATATATATAAAAAAAAAAAACTAAGGATCATAGTGTGTTGAAATTTTCACAGGTTTCTATCCTGCTATTAACAATATGTTAGCTTGCATTATTTGGTACAACCATTAGTAGTTTATGAGGGCTAGTTAGGTAGGGGTGCTGAATAACTGCAGTAAAAAAAAAAAAGAAAAAGAAAAAAGAAATACATTGCACTGGAAAGTCCTAGCCGAGGCGAGTCTATAGGTATCATAATAACAATAATTATAACAAAATCATGATGAAAACCGTTCATCAACTTTAAACCACTGTAGTGAAAAAACAAGGTTTTTGGGTTACGCCCCTCTGGAACCGGACGCCTCATATGTCCTCATCATATATCAAGATTGGATTTCAAAGCATCATAATCTCTTAAAGCCATGGGTACTGTACTGTGGGAGAAAATGTTGCATCAGCTTTATAAGGTGGCAAGGCACTTTACTAAGCACTTGTTTTAATTTAGAGTGGAATTAATTACAAAAGAGAACATCAGAACAGTGATTTAAAATAAAGATTTATTATATACATGTTGGTCATCAATCATACAATTAGCATTTACTTCATAACCAAACTTGATTGAGTATTAAAGTGAAAAATATATGAAAAACTAAATGATCTAAGATAACAGTTAACTGTCACAGAAACTTCTTTACTGCACTAGTCATCTCTCATTTCCTGCAGCTTCACTTTTGCCAGCTCTTTTTTTTCAAGGGATACCCTACAGAAAATACTGAAGTGATTCCAGTTTTTTGCGAAGTCTGGCGAATGCCCACAACAGCCACAAAACATTCCCAACACACGAAGCTACACATTTTCCCCTGAAAGGTTTTGTTCCTGCTCACCCAGTCAACCAGCCTGCTCTGTGCTCATCCCCCTCCCCTTCCCCAAACATACTCCACAGCAGCACCACTCTTCCCATGTCTTGAAGAAGGTTCTGGACACATGTAGAAGCAGTGAGTTTTCCCCTGCAAGGTTCACTTTCTGCCTGTCCAACCATCCAGCCTGCTCCTTGTTCAGCCCTACCCCTTCCCCAGTCTTATTCCACAGCCACACCACTCTTCCCTTGTCTTACTTGTCTTATAGGAAGGTTCTGGATGCATGTGGAAACAGCAAGTCTCCATCTACAAGGCTCACTTTCTACTCACCCAGCCAGCCACCCTTATCCATGCGCACCCCCACCCCCAATCCTGTCCTCCTTTCTACATCTCCTCCTGTGCCGTCCCTTGTGTCTCGTCACCAACAGACAGGACTGCCAGATGCATGAATGACTACGCTGCCCATGTCACTTGACATACTACTGATAAATCCCTCATTTTTATACTTTATCTTTGTTTACTGATCCTACCCCACCCCAACTCTTAGCTGGCCACTGATGATGATGACAATGAAGATGATTTCTTTTAGGTGGAAATTAAGACTGGGATGATGATGATGATGATGATGATGATTATCAAGACAAAAATGATATGATGATAATGATGATGAAGTCTGTCAATAATAACAACACAACTGCTCTTGAAATGACGCAGGACTGACCTTGCAAGATAGACGGCACACTCAGCAAGGATAACATCAGACTCCGGCATCCCCAGCATCTGCACCGCCTGCATCGCTGACGTGGCCATGGTCAGTGCCTCGGGGGTGCCCAAACCTGTGGGATACAACTATTATTATTATGAGCAACAAAAGGCCATCTCCAGCTACACACCCTAGGAGTTAACCCCCACCCACATACAATACAATCAGGTTACGTCCTTGGAAAACCAACCACATATATATCAATCATATATCAAACGTAGGGACTGGAGTGATCTTAGTGAAATAAGCAGCTGTATATAAAATATAAAAGGGAAGTGGAGGAGCGATTGGGTAAATATAGAATGGAGCAGATGGGGGACGTGGAAGGCATGTGCAAGATATTTACAGAAGAAATCTGTGCAGCATGTGAGGTAGTGTGTGGGGTGAAGAGAAGACGAAACAGGGTGCAGGGAACAGCATAGTGGAATGAAGAGGTGAGAGAGGCTGTGGCATAAAAGAAGAAAGCATATAATGAGTGGATGAGGAACAGGAGTGTTGAAGAAGTTGACAGATGGAAGAAACAGCTATATGTAGAGAGGAGGAGAGAGGTGAAAAGATAAGTAAGAGAGAGTAAGAAGAGAGTGGATGAGGAATTTGGAAGGAATTTGAGTGTAAAGTGGAAGGAATGTAAGAAAATGTTCTGGAAAGAGGTAAAGAGAGTTAGACAAGGTGCCAACGAAGTTAGCTGGAGTTTGAAAGATAAAAATGGTAGATTACTAGTGTAGAAGGAGAAAAAGTGAACAGAAAAAGAGAACACTTTAATGAATTGTTGAATGTAGAGAATGAAAGTAAAGCAAGTATAAGTGGCTGGGGAATGGCTGGGAGAAGGAGGGTGGAAGTGGTGGAAGCAATGAAGAAAGTTAAAATAAGGAAAGCCCCAGGAATTGATGGAGTGTGTGGTGAAATGCTGAAGCATGAGGGAGAGAGAGTAATAGAATGGATGTGGAAGGTGTGCAGATTGGCCTGGGAGGAAGGTAGAGTCCCGGAGGATTGGAAGTCAGGTATAATTATTCCCCTGTACATTGGAAAAGGGGAAAAAGAAGTGTGTGGTAATCATTGGGGCATTTGCCTTCTTAGTCTAATAGAAAAAGTATATGGTAGAATACTTATTGAGAGAATTTGGGAAATAACAGATGAATTAGTTGGAGAAGAACAGGGAGGTTTTAGGAAGGGAAGAAGTTGTGTAGACCAGATATTCATTCTTAGATCTTTTGTGGAAAAGATTCCAGAGAAAGGAAAGAAGTTGTATGCAGCCTTCATGGATTTGGAGAAAGCATATGACAAGGTGGATAGACAAGGACGTGGAAAGTATTAAGAATATATGGAGTAGATGGGAAGTTGTTGAAGGCCGTGAAGAGTACGTTTGAGGGTGCTAAGGCCGCAGTGTGTGTGGATGGCAAACTGAGTAAATTTTTCCATTTGAAGGCTGGATTGAAACAAGGATGTGTCATGTCTCCGTGGTTGTTTAATCTGTATATGGATGGGGTTATAAAAAAGATACAAGGTCTGCCAGTGGATGTTGGAACAGCCCTAATGAGAGAGGGCAGTGTTTGGAAACTCCCTGTACTGTTGTTTGCAGATGATGATACTGTGTTGTTAAGTGAAGACGAAGGGGAGCTGCAAGGCTTGGCAGATGAGTATGGGAGAGTGTGTAAGAAACGGAATCTAGAGGTGAATGTGGGGAAGAGTAAAGTGATGGTCTTCGAGAGAAGTGAAGTCAGTGAATGTACAGTGAGACTGGATGGGGAGGACATGGAGAATGTAAGTGCATTTAAGTACTTGGGTAGTGTGATGAGTAAGGATGGAAGTCTGGAGGGTGAAGTGCTTGAAAGGGTGTAGCAGGGAAGAAAGGTTGCTGGTTCCTTGAAAGGAGTGATAAGAAACAGGGAAGTGAGTATGGAAGTGAAAAAGCTGCTACATGACAGTATTGTGATACCAACTCTAACATATGGAAGTGAAGCTTGGACCCTGTTGGAGGGACAGAAGTCAAGAATGAAAGCAGTGGAAATGAGTTATTTGAAAGGAGCATGTGGAGTCACATGGAGAGACAGACTGACAAATGAGGAAGTGAAGGAGCATTGTGTGATGTGGATGTGGATGTGATAGGAAGTGTTAGGAGAAACACATTAAGGTGGTTTGGGCATGTGGAGAGGATGGAGAGTGAAAGACTGATGAGGAGAGTGTATGTGAGTGAGATGGAGGGGGTGAGAGGGAGGGGGAGGCTGAGGATGAGATGAAGGGATGGAGTGGAGAGGTATATGAGAGAGGGGGGTGTGAGCTGGAAGCAGGGCAGTGAAATGGTGGCGGACAGAGCAACATGGAGGCGATTTGTTTGTGGCCACTCTATACAGGTTTGAGGCATCTGGCAATAGACAGATAGATATAAAATAGTGCTCCATATGAGGTCACAGCAATCATATAAGCAAAAATGGTATTCGTATATAAAAAAAGGTGCTAAAATATTACAATTATATAAGTGAACGATCATATAATGGTTGACTGCAAGATAAGGGTGACCTGTATTTTCCCACTCACACGTTTCCCCATTAGATCTACTTTCCCACTTACACCTGTTTCCCCATTAGATCTATTTTCCCACTCACACCTGTTTCCCCATTAGATCTGTTTTCCCACTCACACCTGTTTCCCCATTAGATCAGTTTTCTCACTCATATCTGTTTCCCCATTAGATCTGTTTTCCCACTCACACCTNGAATTTGTTACACAATTTCACTAAACTGAAGAAGTGAAAAGCCTGACTAAAGCAAACTTATAGTATACAGGGCAAGAATTGGGGGGGGATATATGCCCCCTCCCCTCCCCCTTTTAGTAAACCGATGATTACTTACAAGAAAAAACAATGTTATTTACCACTATATATGCAATGAATATCTTACTGCATTTGCCTACATTATTGTTCTGCTAGATTAAAATGAGTAAAAATAAATGAGCATTTGTATATTCTTATTTCCCAAGTGCATTATGGAGTAATTCTGACAGGAATAACCCCCTTGCCCTTTTCAGTGCTGGATCTGGCCCTGGTAAAGCTAACTCTTACAGCTGAAAAAGTCTCATAAAATTAATGTAAGTGTCTAAGTACAGTATGAAGAATAAAATGATTTTTTTTTTTTTTTAATGCAAGAAAGAAGGTATCAATGGCCATGAGCCCACAAGATTGTTCTCTCCAAAAAAAAAAAAAAAAACAAGACAACAGACACATTAGACAGATGGAGAACAATATGAAGTTTGGCCACAGCGAGGAACTTAGTGTGTGAAAATCCTTAGGAAGTGACTGACTGACCAGGCCACCTCAAGAGATGCTCCATGGACACAAAAAATGTAATTGGGATGATATGGTTAAGTTCACACTAAATTACAAACTACCCATTAAAGTTCCACTGCAATCAATAAAGCTGATTTGCATATCCACCTGTATCATATTATCTGTTTAGTATCACCATCATTATCATCATCACCATAACCACCATCACTGCCATAATTATCATTATCACTGTCCTCACCATCACCATCACCACCACCACCATCACCACCACCACCATCATTGCCATCATCATCACCATCATCATAATCATCATCACTATCACCTCCATAACCACTATCATCACCACCATTGCAATCATCATGACTTACAACCTAGGCATGGTGTGAGGAAGGGCAGAGGAAAACAAAAAGAAAGTACAACAGGGCAGAACTACCAACAGAAAGCTGCACAAGATCAAGTTTTACCTGTAGAGCCTCCTTGGCATGGTGTATGGTGATGAGTGACCCTGAGTGTGAGTCCAGTAGTATCTGTAATGTGGACAAGGCACAGCGCGCATCACCTCCACTCATCTCCGACACCCACCTCACTGCTTGCTCACTAATCCTTGTCTTCCTGTAAGTAAGTGGATTAGCATTTTTTTTTTTTTAACTTAAAGTTGCTTGTGCGTATTACAAAGCTGCTTTGAAGTCAAATTATTGTTTTTATCACATTATTATTATTATTATTATTATTATTATTATTATTATTATTATTTTATGCTATCAACCCCTCCACCACATACCAGATGCATGACTCACTCAAAGTAGGATTTTCCTGCCACACACCTGATGCTAATCCCTTCAGGTCAATGCAATACCTTTATTTTTTATTCTACTCTTAATACCTCCAGGGTTAATGCATAAAAAAATGCGATTCTTCCTGAGGGCACCTGATGCAGACCACTAACCTGTGTGGGGCAGCATCATCACCATCATCATCACTTGCAGATTCTTCCTCCTCCTCTTCCTCCTCGCTGCTGCTGCTGCTGTTATTACTACCTTCTCCAGTTTGTCCACTTTCATGTTTCTCAGTCTCCCCCTCCTCCTCTTTGCTCTTATCAATTGTAACCTTCAGCTGCCTCAGTGCTCTCCTCAGGATCTTCCTAATGTGTGCCGGGGTGAGGGCATCCAGGGTGATGACTCGACACCTAAAAGAAACAAGGACACTCATTCAAAAAGTACAGTACAGATGCTCACTGATTTAACGGCTTAACTAGTACTAAGATCTGCTTCATAACTAAAAAGTCAGTAACTTCAAACTCATGTATACCTGAGGCCAAATACCACATGTACTGTACTACACAAAATCATTAGTGAACATCTGAAACTGGGTAGAAACTGATGTACCAGTGTTGTAATATATGCTTCAAAAAATCTGTCATTCATGTCATGGTCATTAAAGTGTTCATAAATGAATGGTGACAGAAACTATTTACTATGCTAGGTGGTAACCATATAACTAAATTATGACACCTGGTGGTTTAGTAGGTAATTAAGGTGCTCCAATCAGGTTGAGCCTGTGTAGGTACAGTTGGAGCACCTCAATGTGATCGCGGTGAATAGAGTGTGGCCAACTTGCATGACTATTATTTTGCCACTGCATCTACCACGGAAAAGCCACACGGAAAAAAAAAAGACTGCATGGCAACTCTCTCGAGTTCTCGCCCGCTGCTTTGTGTAATAATAACGGTCAGTTTTAACTACACGTGAAGAGTGGGTGTTTGCTTACTCACCCCTACCCCCTTCTCCCTACCCCCTCAGGGGCTTTGTGCAACACCAACAAATTTGAACTGTACATATTTCCCGTGATGTCAAAGCTTTACACAAGTGAGGATAATATAGTGAGAGTGACTGAGTGCTACAAATTAAGGCTAAGTACCAAAGAAAATATACTAGCGTAAACCAAGTTACAGTACGCCGCCTCGTATCAAAGTTTAAGGCCTCTGGAGAGCATGAGATGCCCCGCCACAAACATGGTTGGGGATGGCGTCCCAAGATTAGTGGGTGGACTTTGGCTAACATAAGGCGCCAGTTGGAGGAAAATCCCACCCTTACAGCAAGACAGATAAAAGAACAGAATCCCATGCTTCTCCATGATGTCAGTGTACAAACCATTTAGAAAAATATCCAAACAAAACTGGGATATCGGAATATGCGAGCTCGAAGCAAGCCTTTTATTTCCGACATGCAGTGGAAAAAGAGGCTAGCTTTTGTATACAAGTACAGCTCCTGGACCGTAGATGAAAGGAGACAAATCTTGTGGACTGATGAATCCTCATTTAGAGTCAGTGACACAAAAGGCAAGAGGGTGTGGCGCCGGAAAGGGTCGGATCCTTGCAACCTGAAGTACACCGCAAAGTCCACCAAGCATCCTCCTTCCCTCATGGTGAGGGGTGCATTCTCGTACGAGGGCGTGGCTGATCTGCATGTCTTCCCCAAAGGCCAGTCAGTCACCAAGGATGTCTACCTGAGCTTTTTAGGCAACCGTCTGGCCAACTGTTTTGCAGCGACTGGTGCTGAGGTGCTGCAGCAGGACAGTGCCCCATGCCACACCGCACATGCTGTCAAGGAATGGCTTTCTGCAAGCAAGGTGAAGTGTATACCTGACTGGCCAGCAAACAGTCCAGACATATCACCCACAGAAAACCTGTGGGCCATCGTTAAAGGAAAGTTGAGGAAAGAGGACTCATCCACAGTGGCTACATTGGAGTCTGCACTTCGTCGGGCATGAAGCGGCATATCCAGGGAAACTTTGCAGAATCTAGTGGACTCTCTTCCCAGTCGCCTATCGGAAGAGCGAAAACGTAAAGGATACCCCATACATAAATAAAAGGTTAGTTAATAAGTATTGAAAAAAATTTTCATCGCATTCTGTAATGTAGTTTGGTTATTGTTATCAGTAGAAGTCGTGCTGTACACGTTTTTAGAGCGATCACGTTGAGATGCGCCGACTGTATATATCCAAGAGGTGGTTGGGGTTCATTGCTCAGGTAATGCCTCTCAGGGATGAGTGAGGCTGGTCACTCTCACCTTAAATGTCAGGACCAACTTGCCTGGCCCCGGGTTCCTACGTTCCTCATGGGGCGACATAGGATTGGATGATGGATGGATGGATGGATCACTATCCCTCGAGGGTCCAATCATGGCAATGGTGTGGGATAAAAAATGTGAGTGAGTGGATGTTTACTTTTGAGTTTTCACAATTCGGAAACTGAGTGAATGTGCTGACAACTTCCTCTAACTAAATCTGCACACTCACAAAAGGAACGCTGAGAAGACTGTTATACATGCACACAGTCGAGAATTCCTTAACTCAGTGTAACATGATGGCATTGGTTAAAAGGACGCTTATTTACCTCTCTCCAAATGAAATTAGGACCAACAGAGACCAACCAGACTCCAAGGGTGTTGCACAGCCCTCTTCCAATAAAGTACCCAGTCATCGTAAGGAGTCTTTAGAAATAATCTGAATTCCTGATGGTACATTTATGGGCTTACATCTTACAAAAAGCCTGATACCTGGCCTTCCACAATACTCCAAGGCAGGGGACTCTTCAACACAACTACAATCTATTTCATAAAGCAGATAATTACTGTAGCCACTTAACCACCACATCCCTACCTTGAAAGCAGTGCAGAGTTGAGTGTGAAGGATGGATTCTCTGTTGTTGCACCCACCAAAGTCAGCAACCCACTCTCAACATGAGGCAAAAATATGTCCTGCAATAATGCAAGATTATAGGTTATGTTAGATTTATTTAGGTCAGGTGAGGTGAGGTGAAATTAGGCAAGGTTGGGCTGGGGTTGGGTAGAGTACATTGGGATAACACATTAGGGTAGGTGAGGTTATGTAAAGGTAGGGTAGATCAAAACAGGTCAGGGAAGGTTACAATAGGTTAGGACATGGTACAGTAAATCAAAGTAGGGTAGGATAATTTATGTATGCTTAGGTATGGATAACAGTGGTAGTAGTAGAGTAACTCCAGTCCATCTGGCCAAGCAGACCCATCAACCACTGTTAAAGAACTGCCCCTTCATGGCCATCCTGTACAGTGGACCAATGATTACTAGTGGTGGACAGTGCCTTACCACATAGGGTCACGAGGGACAGAGAGGACATTTGGCTCTCGGATAGACACTACATCTGCGTCTCTCCACCCACAGCCAGGTATATAGGATACAAACATCCAAACTTCTCTATCCCTCGAAAAGAGTATGATAGACTGCAGAAGGGCAACTTGAGCCTGCAGTGTACCACATTTACATTCAGACAAGCCTCAGGCTAGAAAAGCAATAAAAACAAGAGCAACTACAACCACCACCACCACTACTATCTATCTATCTAATTATTGCCAGACGCCTCAATCCCGAACAGGGTGGCCACAAAAAAATCGCCTCCATGTCACTTTGTCCCCTGCCATTTCACTACCCCACTCTCAACTCACACCCCCTCTCTCATGTACCTCTCCACTCCATCCCTCCATCTCATCCTTGGCCTCCCCCTCCCTCTCCTCCCCTCCATGTCACTCACATACACTTTCCTCGTCAGTCTTTCACTCTCCATCCTCTCCACATGCCCAAACTACCTTAACGTGTTTCTCCTAATGCTTCCTACCACATCCAAATCCACACCACAATGCTCCTTCACAACTCCATTTGTCAGTCTGTCTCTCCATGTGACTCCACATGCTCCTCTCCAATAACTCATTTCCACTGCTCTCACTCTTGACTTCTGACTTTCCAACAGGGTCCAAGCTTCACTTCCATATGTTAGAGTTGGTATCACAATACTGTCATGTAACAACTTTTTCACTTCCATGCTCACTTCCCTGTTTCTTATCACTGCTGTCAACGAACCAGCAACCTTCCTTCCCTGCTGCACCCTTTCAAGCACTTCACCCTCCAGACTTCCATCCTTACTCATCACACTACCCAAGCACTTAAATGCACTCACATTCTCCATATCCTCCCAACACAATCTCACTGTACATTCACTGGCTTCACTTCTCTCGAAGACCATCACTTTACTCTTCCCTACATTCACCTTTAGATTCCGTTTCTTACACACTCTCCCAAACTCATCTACCAAGCCTTGCAGCTCCCCTTCATCTTCACTCAACAACACAGCATCATCTGCAAACAACAGCACAGGGAGTTTCCAAACACTGCCCTCTCTCACTAGGGCCGCTCCAACATCCACTGCCCGACCTTGTATCTCTTTTATAACCCAATCCATGTACAGATTGAACAACCATGGAGACATGACACATCCTTGTTTCAATCCAACCTTCAAATGTAAAGGTTCACTCAGTTTGCCATCCATACGCACTGCAGCCTTAGCACCCTCATACATGCTCTTCACTGCCTTCAACAACTTCCCATCCACTCCATATATTCTTAATACTTTCCACAATCCTTGTCTATCCACCCTGTCATATGCTTTCTCCAAATCCATGAAGGCTGCATACAACTTCTTTCCCTTCTCTAGAAACTTTTCCACTAAAGATCGAAGAATTAATATCTTGTCTACACAACCTCTTCCCTTCCTAAAACCTCCCTGTTCTTCTCCAACTAACTCCTCTGTTATTTCCCAAACTCTGTCAATAAGTATCCTACCATATACTTTTCCTATTACACTAAGAAGGCAAATGCCACTATGATTATCACACACTTCTTTTCCCCCTTTTCCTTTGTACAGAGGAATAATTATACCTGACTTCCAATCCTCCAGGACTCTACCTTCCTCCCAGGCCAATCTGCACACCTTCCACATCCATTCTATTACTATCTCTCCCCCATGCTTCAGGATTTCACCACCACTACTACTAATACTAATACTTCAGATCCTCCTTAAGTTAAATATAATCATGCTGTAACACCAACAATAAGGTCAGAACTATGTCATCAGAATGAGGGGATTTAAACTTCAGACACATACATCTTGCCTCACCTGCTGTGGAAAATGAAACACTGATATGGGACTGCTATGTATTAACATTCTGCCTTACAGCTTTTTCAGATTCAGTTGTATTCTAAAGAAGTCATGATGTGAAACATCAATACACAACCATCCCATATCAGTGTTTCAATTTGTATACAAACTGTACAGACAAA
>JAGKTI010010378.1:2107-27165 GCA_018397915.1 Birgus latro
ACCCCGTTCTGGATTGAGGCATCTGGCAATAGATAGATAGATAGTGTGGCGTGTGGTTGGGGAGTGTTGTTTATGGTGAGGTATGGGATGTGACTGTGTTCTGCTGTCCAGTTTGTGAGGTCACTGTAGATTTGGCTGGGGCTATTTTGAGCCTGTTTGTAGTGAACCATTCATGTAGTGTGTTGAGGTAAGGTTGGAGGATGTGTGCAGCTGTGTTTGCATTTTGGTCTGTACATGTAAGTGTTATGTCATCTGCATAGGAAGCTGTGTGTATCTGTGGTGTATGGGGTGTGGGTATGTCATGCATGTATAGGTTAAAGAGTGTAGGGGACAAAACAGATCCTTGGGGGATGCCATTTGTGAAGTTTCTGATGTTCGAAGACTGACCGGCAAAAGTTACATGCACACATCTGCCTGCTAAGTAGTTTGCCAGCCATCTTTTTGTGTTATTGTAAATGTTTGTGTTGAATATTTTGTTTGTGAGGTTGTGGCAGGGAATGGAATCAAAAGCTTTACTAATGTCTAGTGTGACAAGGAGTGTTCTGTGTGGTGGCCTAGCTGAATTCATGCCATCCAAAACTCTCTGCATAAGGTCTGTAAGATGAGTGTTTGTGGAGTGTAGTGGCCTAAAACCATGCTGTGATGGAACTAGGGGGGTGTGACTTTGGAGGGGGTGCAGAGGAGTGTGATGGGGCGGTGTGAGCAAGGTAACACAGGGTCTTTGTTGGCTTTGGGGATAGTGATGATAGTGACATGCTTCCAGATGTTGGGTATTATGTTGTGTGAGTAGCAGTATTTTGATATGTTGGTGAATGCTTGTATGCCATGTGGTCCAAGGTGTTTCAGATGTGTTGCTTATGTTGTCTGGTCCACAGGCAGATCAGTGCTTGAGGTTGCTGATGATGTGCTTCGTCTGGTTGTAAGTGAAAGGTGTGAAGTCTGGGTCTGTGGGGAACTGTCTCTTACGTCAGATGATACGTCGGTCATCATGATGGGGGTTTAGATGGCTAACATGTGAAAAGTGATTGATGAGAGTGTTTGCTTGTTGTTTGTTTGAAGGTATGGTGTCTGTTGTTCTGATGGCAGTGTGTGATTGTGTAGTGCTGCTGCTGGAGAGTGTGATGCTGTTTAGTGTTTTGTAGAGTTTGCTGATGTTTGTTTTGTGATCAAGTGTTTGGAGATAATTATTCCAATTTACTGTTTGCTGTTCTGATATTTTATTGTTTATCTGAGTATTGAGTTCTTGTATTTGTTGTACAATGTCATGTGTATGGGATGCTCGGCAGTGTCGTACTGTGTTCCGTTGTCTGATAAGGCCTTGAATTTCTGGTGTGAAGTTCGGGTTATGTCTTTTTCTGTTGGCTCTAGGGATGTGTCCTTTGTCTGAGTTTTGTATAATTGTACTGAATGTGTGCACAGCAGTGTTGATGTTTGTGATGGATGTATTGTTTAATGTTTCAAAGTGCTGTTCTGTTTTAGCTGTGAAGGCTTCCCAGTTGGCTCTCTTATAATTAGTGTATGTGTGTCTGTTGCCAGCTGGGGTGATTCTGGTTTTGGTAGTGATGATGATCAGGAGGTGGTCAGAGCCAAGGGTTTTGACCACTCTCCAGGAAGTTGTGGGGGCGAGGTTTGGGGAGCAGAAGGTAATATCCGGGGATGATGGAAGGAAGAGGGCTCGGTGTGGGATGTGAGTATGCTGATTGGGATTATTGAGTATGAAAAGATGATCTATCGGGGATTGTATTGTCAGCGCTCTGTCTGTGTCTGGGTTGTTGACATACCAGGCTGACATCTTGGCATTGAAATCACCACCCAGGATGATGTTGGATATGTTAGTGATGTGGTGTATTTCTGGAGAGTAATTGTGTGGTACTGTGGGGGATGACTGGGGAGGAATGTATATGCTGGCGACTGTTGTGAGTGATTTGTTAACAGTGCGTATTTTAACTGACTGTATTTCTGTTGCAGTGTCATGTGGGGTAAGAAGTGACTTTGTGTGTGCACTGGTGTCTGAAAAGTTAGATTTGTGTACCAGGGTGATGAGTCCACCGCCACTGCCGTCTGCCTGGTCTTGTCTGATGGTGGTGAAATTATGAAATGTTGGTGCTTTTTGTGTTGTGTGTAGTTTTGTTTCTAGTAAGATGGCAATGTGCATCTTGTGTTGTTTGATGAATTGTACGAGTTCTTGCTTTTTTGTGTTTATGCCATCTATGTTTAATTGGAGAATGTTTATGTTACGTGTGCAGTGTTTGTTGGGTGCTGTAGCATGGAGAGGAGGTGGTGGTGAGGGTGGAGGGGAAGGGGTAGAAGATGGTTGTGATGGAAGTAAGGGTTGGGGTGGGATAGGAGGGGTTAGGGGATTGGATGATGTGGGAAGGATTGGTTGGTTAGACTGAGAAGGTGTAGGGAAAGTAGGAGTAGGGTTGGTGAGGGGGTTAGTGGGTGGAGGGAAGGAGCATAAGGAGCAGGTCCAGGTGTTTGTGTAGCGCTTTGTGGATGCAAGTGTTGTGCAGGTGTAATGGGTCCAGTTCTTGCAGGAACTGCACTTAACTGAACCCTTTGTCTGTCAGCTCAACATGATAGGTTTTGAGCATGTTAGACATGTGCATTTGTTGGTGGGACCTGGATTGCTCTCGATGTCCCCGGTGAGGAGGAGGAGTTGAGAAATGACTGCCGGGGAGTCATTTCCCGGTGTAGATAAAACGGTGTTGTTGTGTGTGATGTGTAGAGAGAGATGTGGTACTTGCCCGGGCGACCAAAGCCACTCCCAGGTTCTCGGGCCCCGTGAGGGGCCAGGGGGGTTGCGGTGGTTTGGCCCCCATGCTGTCTTCCTCTTCTCCTTGACAGCCTCTGGGGAGTAGACCCACAGCGAAGATACCACCGCTCCAGGTCCACATTAAGGTGGTTTGGCCATGTGGAGAGGATGAAGAGTGAGAGACTGATGATGAGAGTGTATGTGAGTGAAGTGGAGGGGGGGGAGAGGGAGGAGGAGGCCAAGGATGAGATGGATGGATGGAGTGGAGAGGTGTATGAGAGAGGGAGGTGTGAGCTGGGAGCAGGGCAGTGAAATGAAGGTGGACAGAGCGACATGGAGGTGATTTGTTTGTGGCCACCCCTTACAGAATTAAGGCGTCTGACAATAGAGACATAGATATTTCATGATTTATTGAAGAACCCATGATACTGGTCTGCGGAACCCCAGGGTTCCGTGGTACCTTGTTTGGGAATCACTGCTATATAAGAAAGGAGAATTAAGTGTGCCTGTTGTGACATACTGCATGGGATACATCTGTGTGAATTCACTTTTTTCTTAAATACATTATTCTACCATATTTTTCTTACATACTTTGTGTGTTCAATAATGTGCTAAGACACTTAAAACCCAAAGCCTGGAGAGTTTCTTTTTTGAGCCAAATACAACTGTCTGGCATTTGCAAGCAAAAAACAGACTCCTTAAGCTGATGGGCAGAAGAGTTAATGAGCACGTTTCTAACACCCACAGTCTGGAATGCTTTTTCTTTAGTTGAAGAAAATTACAGCATTAACCAGAGTATAATTAAATAATGATGCTGGCAAGTATTAAAAAAAAAAAAAAAAAAAAGCCTATGATAGCTAAGCATTATATGTTAGAATGTCTGTATCAGGAAAAATTAGTTGAAAAATCAAGTGAGACATGATTCTAAGATAACTTGCCAGAATTTTCCTGATGATTTAGCCGGATCCTGCAATTTTGCTTACTGGCACTTTTTATGTATCTTGGAGCTATGTCATAAAAAATGGAGCTTTTGTAGTACTGTATTATGAAAAATATGATGGTTAGTTTGGAGGTGAGGATGAACTCACAAACTTTTGTGAAAATTTGTTGCTGTCAACACTTCTATAAGTCAATATGGGCAGTGAATCACAGAGAACACTTGGTAACAGGCCAAGACTTTTTTCAAAATAGCTACTTGGACACGCAAGAGAGCTGACATATGTGACAGAGCCATTCATGAAAAAAGGCATGGATGAAGTGCACCTGCAGTAAGGTGTGGCACTGCTCAATACAATGAGACAAAGTATCCAAAGACTGTAGGTATGTATGTATTGTACTGTATTACTAAATAATACAAGTGATCAGTGAAAGTTAAAACTGAGGGTAATGTTGTAAAATGACAACATTAGCACAGTGGTGGAACAATAAATTAGTGAGAGATGGAAGATGAAAGGGAGTGACTCAGAACATGGTAAAAAATGTAAGGGCACAGGACCCTGGACTCAGTTCTGTCAGGGTTTTCCGGTCCAAGGGTTCCATGAAATATTGATCTCATTACAGTATAAAACCAGCAAAACAATAATGAATTAGCAACTTTAGTAAGCTTAATCCAACTTAGTTCTCACCTTCAAAGCCAGCTGAGCAATGTTAGAAGTTGGCTGCCTCACACCCCATGAGTCAGAGGAGTGGGGCCGGTCTAACTTGAGGTTGTAAACACGCCATCGGTCCATACCTGAACCAAAACAAATTACAAAAATGTGAACATAAAGAAACACCATACATAAACCTACTATCACTGATAAAGTTAAATTTCTTTTTCAGGGCAATTCATGTATCTTTCATGTATGAGCAAATGACTGCTGTATTTACTTAATGTGTGGGAAATGAAATGTCAAACAATACCAGTATATAACCAATATAGTTTTCTTTCTTCTGCTAAGGTTCATTTATAATGGCTTCAACATGTCTGCATGCACTGGCCTTGGTCACCTAATGGTGGCTCTCCATACTGCTCCATCACTAGCAGCCTCTCTATTCAGTTACTTACCTCTGAGGTCACACTGTATGATCTCGTCCCAAGTTTTTTTTTCGGTCTGCCTCGTGCAACTCTATCCTATGGATTCGTACCTCTCGACCTCCACACACTGCTGCCATCTCCCATCCTCTCCACAAACCCAACCCAACTAAATCAACTCCCTCTCATCCCATTACCAATACATTCAAGTCCCATCCTTTGTCTCAACTCTTCATTTGCAATCCTAGCCCCTCAGGAATATCATTCAAGGATGCACTACACATCCATCTGATCATTCTCATCTCTGTATGTTTGAGTCTGAATCTCCTCCTCCTTTACTGCCCAAGTCAAAACTACCACAAAGCATTACACTCGTAACACATGCTACACATAAGGATCCCTGAGCAGAGAGGGGGAGCCCTCTCAATGACAGGAGAGGCAACAACTAGAGACTTAAAAGACTCTCCAGCAAGATTAATCCTTTCCAACCTCATTGCTTTCACATACTCTCCATAACATACTACAAACTCCGAATCAGTACTGGGATTATTTTACAGTCTACCTCTAATATCACTGCATTTCTTATGCACCCACTAATCACAAACACTGCACAAAATGAAATTACTTCCTAAACATTTGTCACAAACTGTGCAAGGCTATACTCCTTCTGCTATGACAGTACTGTCAACTGCCCCAGATTTCATCATTCTTGTTTTATCCATATTTACTCTCAAACTCTGGTATCCGATTGCATCTTTCCACCTCATAAATTTTTTTGTCTGCTACCGTCTCATTCTCTGCAATCAACGACAAGCCATCAGCATACAAACACCTTCCTTGGAAGTCCAGTTCTAAAGTCACATGAGAGAGTTTCAAGCACCATAATAAACCACCGCAACCCCTCCGGCCCCTCACGGGGCCCGAGAACCTGGGAGTGGCTTCAGTTGCCCGGGCAAGTTCCACACCTCTCCACACGTCACACACAACACCGTTTTTTTCTACACCAAGAAATGGCTCCTCGGCAGTCATTTCTTGATGACTTCTCGCCGGGGACATTAAGAGCAATCCAGGACCCACCAACAAATACACATGTCCAACATGCTCAAAACCTATCACGTCGAGCTTACAGACAAAGGGTTCAGTTCAGTGCAATTCCTGCAAGAGCTGGACCCATTACACCTTCACAACACTTGCATCCACAAAACACTACAAAAACACCTGGACCTGCTCCTTATGCTCCTTCCCCCCACCCACTAACCCCCTCACCATCCCTACTCCTACTTCCCCCACCCCTCCTCAGCCTAACCCACCAATCCTTCCCACATCATCCAATCCCCTAACCCTCCTATCCCACTCCAACCTAATCCACCCCAACCCTTACCTCCATCACAACCTTCTCCTAACCCTTCCCTTCCACCCTCACCACCACCTTCCCTCCATGCTGCAGCACCCAACACACATCGCTCACATAACATAAACATTCTCCAATTAAACATAAATGGCACAAACACAAAAAAACAAGAACTCATACAATTCATCAAACAACACAACATACACATTGCCATCTTACAAGAAACAAAACGATGTACAACACAAAAAACACCTACATTTCATAATTTCACCACCATCAGACAAGACCAGGCAGACGGCGGTGATGGTGGACTCATCACCCTGGTACACAAATCCATCAACTTTTCAGATACAAGTGCACACACAAAGTCACTTCTCCCACCACATGACACTACAACAGAAATACAGTCAATTAAAATACACAAAGGTAACACATCACACACAATAATCGCCAACATATATATTCTCCCCCAGTCATCCCCCACAGTACCACACAACTACTCTCCACAAATACACCACATCAATAACATATCCAACATCATCCTGGGTGGTGATTTCAACGCCAAGGCGTCAGCCTGGCATGTCAACAACCCTGACACAAACAGAGGGCTGGCACTACAAACCCAGACACATCACTTTTCATACTCAATAATCCCAATCAGCATACCCATATCCCACACCAAGCCCTCTTCCTCCCATCATCCCCAGACATCACCTTCTGCTCCCCAATCCTCGCCCCCATAACATCCTGGAGAGTGGTCAGAACCCTTGGCTCTGACCACCTCCCGATCATCATCACTACCAAAACCACAATCACCCCAGCTGGCAACAGACACACATACACTAATTATAAGAGAGCCAACTGGGAGGCATTCACAAGTGAAACAGAACAACACTTTGAAACATTAAACAGTACATCCATCACAAACATCAGCACCACTGTGCATACTTTCAATACAATTATACGAAACGCAGACAAAAGACACATCCATAGAGGCAAAAGAAAAAAACATAACCCAAATTTCACACCAGAAATTCACAGACTCATCAAACAACGGGACACACTACGATACTCCCGAACACTCCATACATATGACATTGTACAACAAATACAAGAACTCAACACTCAGGTAAACGATAAAATATCATACCAGCAAATACTAAATTGGAATAATTACCTCCAAACACTTGATCACAAAACAAACACCAGCAAACTCTACAAAACACTAAACAGCATCACACTCTCCAACAGCAACACTACACAATCACACGCTGCCATCACAACAACAGACACCATACCTTCACACAAACAACAAGCAAACACTCTCATCAATCACTTTTCACATGTCAGCCATCTAAACCCCCATCATGACGACCGACGTATCATCCGATGTTAGAGACAGTTTCCCACAGACCCAGACGTTGCACATTTCACTTACAACCAGACGAAGCACATCATTAGCAACCTCAAGCACTGATCTGCCTGTGGACCAGACAACATAAGCAACATACACCTTAAACACCTTGGACCACAAGGCATACAAGCACTCACCAAACACGTCAAAATACAGCTACTCACACAACATAATACCCAACATCTGGAAGCATGTCACTATCATCACTATCCCCAAACCCAACAAAGACCCCATGTTACCTTCCTCACACTGCCCCATCACACTCCTCTGCACCCCTTCCAAAGTCACTGAAAGACTGGTACTACAACTAGTTACACCTCACACCCCCCTAGCCCCATCACAACATGGTTTTAGGCCACTACACTCCACAAACACTCTTCTTACAGACCTCACACAGAGAGTTTTGGATGTTTTGCATGAATTCAGTTAGGCCACCACACAGAACACTCCTTGTCACACTAGATGTTAGTAAAGCTTTTGATTCCATCCCCTGCCACAACCTCACAAACAAAATATTCAACAAAAACATGCACAATAACACAAAAAGATGGCTGGCCAACTACTTAGCAGGCAGATGTGCACATGTAATTTTTGCTGGTCAGTCCTAGAACATCAGAAACTTCACAAATGGCATCCCCCATGGATCTGTTTTTTCCCCTACACTCTTCAACCTATACATGCATGACATACCCACACCCCACAGATACACATAGCTTCCTATGCAGATGACATAACATTTACATGTACACACCAAAATGCAAACACAGCTGCACACATCCTCCAACCTTACCTTAACACACTACACGAGTAGTTCACCACAAACAGGCTCAAAATAGCCCCAGCCAAATCCACAGTGACCCTTCTCACAAACTGGACAATAGAACACAGTCATATTCTACACCACTCCATAGACAACACTCCCCTACCCCCCCTCCAAAATCCTTGGTGTAACAAACAATACATCAATGTCATTTAAACAACACATTAAAAACATTAAAAATAAATTAAAACCTAGACTCAGTGCCTTGAAGTCACTTGCCCATACAACATTTGGACACAACAAAGAAACCACCACCACAGAATACAAACAATATATACATACCACCACCACAGAATACAAACAATATATATGTACCACCACCACAGTATACAAACAATATATACATTCAGTGATGAATTATGCAAGCCCTGCCTGGGCTCCTAACCTCACTAAAACACACTATAACACTCTACAGACCATACAAAACAAGGTGCTAAAAAGAATCACAAGCTACACAGCTACTACACCTACAGACCACCTACACCAAGAAACCAAAGTCCTCAAAGTCAAGGATCATCTAGACATGAGAGGCACCCAAATTTTTGCTGCAGCCTCCACAATTTCAGAACATCCACTACACTACATGGCAGCACATCCACATACACCAAGGAACATCAAAACAACACCCAGCACACGATATCATACACAAATACTATCGTCTCTTCCTCCCTGCCCACCTCAGACCAGCTTCCAGAAGCATATTCATTCTCAAATAATTCGCCGTTCCATTCAGTCATTTAAAGACAACACACAGCTGCATGCACAGCCTCCTGATATCCATCCTTCTGAATGCTACCTCCCTCGTATGGACAGGGTCCACCTGGCCAGGCTGAGATGTGGGCATCATCCAGCCCTCCTAAGTTATCATATGAAGCTGGATGACTCCGTCGCTGATGCCTATCCAGGATGTAACTCAGTACCCCATAGTATTAAGCACATCATGGAAGACTGCATTGCACACAATCTCCTACGCCAACAACACAACATACACTCCTTGAGAGATCTGTTGGAAAGCCCGGTCTCGGCCATGGCCTTCCTTAGGGTCTCAGGGCTGTTCGGCCAGACTGCCTCGGGAACTACTACTACTACTACAATAAAGGGTTAAAACTGACCCCTTATGCATACCAATGTACATGGAAATTTCATCACTCAAACTTTCGCTCACTCTCACCTGGATGCGGTAGCTCGATCGGTAGAGAGTTGGCTTGCAGTCCCGAGGGACCCAGGTTCGAATCCTCGCTGGGGCAGGGAACAGTTTAAGGGTTTGAATTTCATTAAATCAGGCTTTACTGATCTACCAGAAGACCCGCCGACATGTCGTAAAAATAACCCCGCTAATACCAATACACCAGTCCTGTATGAGACAGCCCTAGCATGTATTCAATATGGACGGTGGGTGTTAGCGCCGAAGTGGTGACATGTAGAGGTGTATGGTATGTAGGAGGACGGCTGGGCCTTGATAGCAGGCTGTAAAGCCTATGCCCAGAGTCGGACACATAAAAAAAAAAAAAAAATCCTCATACACTGCCATAATTACTCTAACCAATCATTCCTCAATCCCAAGCTTTTCTCATTGTCCACTTCACCAACTCCCTGGGAACTCTATCAAAATCTTTCTCCAAATCAACAAAAACAAAGTACAGTACAGCATCAATTTAACATGAGATAGGTTCCTCAAGAGGTCACCTAAAATTGATTTCATGCAAAATCAAAGTGTTATTTTAATGGGAAAAAAATTGCTTGGTTTCTGGAAGAAACTCGGAATAGTAAAAAAGCTTTTGTTAACAAATAATTATGAAAAGTATATGTCTGAATGATAACTTAGCACCAGCCATTCCCAGCATTTAAGTCTGGAGGTGAATGGCATCCTTAATGCATGATATGTATGAACACAAGGACTCACATTGCCTCAAGTCACTTTCATCCTCCCTCCGCTCCAAACTGCTGCCCAACACTTGAAGCACTGTTGCCACGTTGCAGAGCATGCAGCACCTTGATTTTCTGCTCCAGTGTAATCAACTGCCTTGATTTCTTCATATATGGAATAGCTAAGTAAGCAGTGGCCTGTCTCTTGGGCACAGTGGCGATGGCTGATGCACTAAGTGGTGGTGGTTGGGGAGAGGAGGGGGGGGGAGTAAGTCACACAGACCTATACATCCCCTCACTAGGGATCCAGCACTTTTTTTTTTTTTAATGTGTTTGACTCTGGACTAAGGCTTTAGAGTCTATCCCCAAAGCACAGTAGACTTCCTACATACCACACACCTCCACGTGTCACCACTTCGGCGCTAAAACCCACTGTCCATATTGAATAAATGCTAGGGCTGTCGCATACAGGACTGGTGTACTGGTATTAGCGGGAATATTTTTACAACATATCGGCAAGTCTTCTGGAAGATCAGTAAAGTCTGCTATTATTAAGTTCAAATACTTAAACTGTTCACTGCCCTAACTGGGATTTGAATCTGGGTCCATTAGGACTGAAATGTTACCACATCACGTGAGCAAAATTATGCGAAGCCACTTATGCATATGTGCTAACTTATACCTAAAATATACCAAATGGAAAATTAATTGATGCTAACTTTATGCTAAGTTGTCCATTGCAGGAGTATACATTTCTGAGTAAATACAGTAATACAAAAAACAGTACAAGATGAAAGGTACATTATACAAACAAGGTAGAAAAAAATGTTGACAGATTTTGTATCCTACAGGTTGATCATTAACTGAACAGAGAAAGACAGAAACTGTAAAGGTGTTCTGATGTGCCTTGCAAGATCTATCTATCTACTGCCAGACACCATAATCCCGTAAGGGGTGACCATTTGACTTTGAGTTCTTTGTTTTACAGGGAGGGGCACTAAACCTCCACCAACCCACTTGTTGACACGTTGGGAGCACGTATGGTTTGGTTATATGGTTACCACCCAGCGCTGTAAATGGTTTCTTGGCTTACAGGACCATTTGGCTTGTCACTCAATGTAAAGCCACCTGTAAAGGAAAGAAAAGCAATAAGAAGTGACAAGAAAGATGGGAGAAATAAAAACAGAGGAGGGCAGGCACAGAAAAAGAATGATAAAGGCTAAGGAAGAAGGAGGCAGCACTACATCATGTGAGTGGATAATGGTCACCACCACCTACCACTAAGATAAAAGTGGAAATACAGTGGGGGTCTAGAAAAACCTGCACTGCCTAGAGGCAAAGCAGGAATCCTCTCTTTGGCTCAGTAGTAACGTGGGTGCATTTGAAGCGAGAGGGCCTGAAATCAAATCCTGGCAAGGACAGTGTGATTAAGTTTCAGTTCAGTTATTACATTGGTTGGCAGCAGTATGGCATGTGAGGCAAGGCCTGGAGGGCAATGATGTTGTTGGTTAGCTGACAGCATCCAAGTCTTTACATACCGGGGATGAGCTGTTTGGTGTGGTCTGCAGCGTCCCCAGTGGCAGCCTCGAATGCTACGCTACCATGTGTTCGAAACTCACCAAATAAATCACCAAGGGGAGAAAAAGAGTGATGTAATGGAGTCTATAAAAGACCGCGTTGCCTTGAGGCAAAGCAGGGATCCTCTCTTTGGTTCAGTGGTAACGTGCGCACTTATGGAGCACGAGGGCCTGAGTTCGAATCTCAGTCAGACCAGAGATTAATCTGTTCAGTTTCAGTTCGGTTATTACAGAAATATCTAAATCAAATTATAAAACCCAGTGGTCTGCAAATAAGATATATTCTAAAGTGATTCTACACATTGCAGGATTATACTAGAATTATGCCAGAAGATCCATTTTCCTAGAATTTATGATGCAGACCAAATCTGAGGCCAAATTATGCTAAAAGCAAAAAATTAAGTTTAAAATGGTAATGCTGGTGACGGAGTGTGTGCCAGGGTGCGGGAAGAATGCCCACAAATGCTTCTGGTGGGAAACATTCGATGCCAAACTTGTTTACACACTGACACACCAAATTTAACATGTATACAATTGGAAGGACTCGCTTTAAATTGAAAGTAGGTACACACAGTAAACTCTCAATCATCCAGCAAAACTCAGCCAAACCCCCTGTTGGATATTGCAAATATGCTAGATACGCATCGGTTTCCCCCACTGGCTATCCATTCAGCACTGAGCCAGATAAGATGTTACCACCCTAAGCTATCTTGACCTTCTATCCTAAAAACTTTCCTACAATATTACCCATGAGTAAAAGATGAAAATCAAGTACAAAATACAATACAGCACTGATACAGTACATATAGTACAGTAACACAGCACATAATATAATCATAATCAAACTCACCTAGTGTTGGCATTGATGGAACTGTCTCCCTCTGTCTTTTATTTCCTATTGCCTATGACATCTAGTCTTTCAAGAGCAGTGTGTCAGGGCATCTCGAAATGAACGGATCTTGAATTTGGCACTTTGTTATTTGGTTTTTGCTTTCCTTGGAGGGAACAATATTGCAGACTTCTGGACTTTGGTTCCTTCTTCCTAACATTAAAAAAAAAAAAAAAAAAAAAAAAAAAAAGACAAATATTCAATTAATTACAATAAAAAAAAAAAAAAAAAAAAAAAAAAAAAAAGGAGTACAGTGCACTTAATTCCATGTGGTCTAATGGTGAATGGCTCCCACAAAAATTACTCCATCTCCACAAACTCTATCATGCAGAACTCGAATACCGGAGTCAGAGCACTAGGGCATGGGACACTCAGGGGCCACAAGTCACAGCACTACGGCAACAAGTGAGGCAAGAGGGGCCACAGTCTAAGTCACAGCGCTAGGGGGTAGCCACTGCATGGATCACAAATGCACAAGGCACAGACATATCTTCACTATATGGCATCCAGTGGAGAGAATGGGAGGGACGTGGTTGGCCTGGCGCATCAGGTGGGAGGCTTTCACAACACACTGTGATTGGCTGGCATGTGTTGCTGAGTCTGCCTGTGCACTGACTGAGTCCCATGTCTCAGCCAGATGATACACACTACTGCCGAAAAATGTATAGTACAGTGTACCTTTGACTGCTTCCTGTTTCTGTGCCAGATAATGCTTAATTTCACCAGACACTGTTTTAAAATGCCAAGTTGAAAGTGCCAGATAATGCAATGGGCCAGATATTGTAATGACAGATAAGTGAGAGCTTACTGTAATTGTATGTGCTGTTTTAAATTGATAATTTAAGATCGATTTGCTTTAAATCAATGTTCAACTGTACATCTCTCTTCCTTCCTAGAAAACAAAAACAAAAAAGTCCAACAATTCATACATACTACTGCCGAAAAATGTATAGTAAAGTGTACCTGTGATTGCTTCCTGTTTCTTTTTTTTTTTTTTATGCAAGGAAGAAGGAACCAAAGGCCACAGGCCTGCATACTGTTCCTTCTAAGAAAAAGCAAAAACAGTACAAAAGAGAGCCAAATTCAAGATCCGTTCAATTCGAGATGCCTGGAGACACTGCGTTTGAAAGACTGGAGATCATAGGAAGTAGGAAATACAGACAGAGGAAGACAGTTCCAGAGTTGACCAGTTGCATAAATGAAGGACTGGGAGTAACGGTTAACTCTTGCATTAGAGAGTTGGACAGAAAAGGGATGAGAGTTTGTTGCTAGACGGGTACTACGTGCCTGTTGTAGAGGTGGAGGGATGCAAGCAGACAGTTCAGAGGAACAGTGACCATTGAAATAGCAATAGAAGAGAGATAAAGATGCAACAGTGTGGCAAAGAGACAAAGGTTGAAGGGAATCAGTAAGAGGAGGAGAGTTAATGAGACGAAAAGCCTTTGACTCCACCCTATTGAGAAGAGCTGCATGTGGGGAGCCACCCCACACATGAGAGTTGTACTCCATACACGGGCGAATAAAACCCGTGTACAAGGTCAACAACTGTGCAGGGGTAAAGAAAGTTCGGAATCGGCTTAGCACACCTAATCTCTTGGAAGCAGATTTCACAAGAGATGTAATATGTTCTTTCCAAGACAAATCCCGAGAGAATGAAACCCCAAGCATGTTCAAGGATGATGCAGGACATAACTGTTCATTATTAAACATTAGTGGGTAATCCTGAGGAAGATTTTGTTGGGTTGATAAGTATAAGAACTGAGTTTTTGATGCATTAAAAATAACAAGATTATTTTTACCCCAATCAGAGATACGAGCCAAGTCAGACATTAGGCATGCCATAGCCTCATCCCTTTTTTGTTGAAGTAACTGCTGAGATGGATGTTGCAGGAACCAAATGGAAAGGTGAAGGGTGGAATCATCAGCATATGAGTGGATAGGGTTAGATGTACAGCTTAGAAAAGGAAGAGAGTAGGTGATAGGACAGAACCCTGAGGAACACCACTGTTGATAGGTCTAGGAGAGGAACGATGGCCGTCTACAACAGCGGCTATAGAACGACCAGAAAGGAAGCTAGAGATGAAGGCACAGATAGAAGGATAGAAACCGTAGGAGGGCAGTTTGGAAATTAAAGATTTATGCCAGACTCGATCGAAAGCCTTTGAGATGTCAAGTGCAATGACAAAGCTTTCGCCAAAGTACTTAAGTTCACCAGATACTGTTTTAAAAGAGCCAAGATGAAAGTGCCAGATAATGCAATGGGCCAGATATTGTAATGACAGATAAGTGAGAGATTACTGTAATTGTATGTGCTGTTTTAAATTTATAATTCAAGATCGACTTGCTTTAAATCAATGTTCAACTGTACATCTCTCTTCCTTCCTGGAAAACAAAACAAAAAAGTCCAACAATTCATACTGCAGTACAGTATGATGAGAAGCTGTTAAAGCCTATACAGTACACTGTCATAAGTGGGCAGGAACAAGTACAAACAGGACTAAAATCCAGGAACTAGGTCCTTTTTAACCAGCCACGACCCACTGACAAATATATACACCTGAACGTTTTGTCATGCTCAGTCCCGATGACATATATTAACACCCTGCAATTGCAAGGTCTGTCATTTGCACATTTTTCAAGTTTCAAGGGTGAATTTTGGTAGGCATAAATGGGAGACCTTCCTCTACCTGCCGCCAGGTGGCGATACTGCCTGGCCCCGCATGACCCCCCCTCCCACACGCCATTTTCTCGGCAACTCACCTGTTAGCAGTGACCTAGCCAGTAATGACATGTCACGTCAAGGTTTCTCCAATGATGAAATTCAAGGCGAAAGTGATTCCCAATGTGGAGGACAAAGATTATGTGGTGCCAGAGGAAGAAATGAGCAGAAGTGATGAGGAGGTAACGTCGCCAAGGAAGGTGCGGTATGTTGATGTCTTTGGTGAGTGAAACTACGCTTATATCGCCTATATTACTGTGTGAAAACCAATATATTCTTGTACTACATAATAATTCGTACCATATACATAAATATCTACCTATTCTGAGTGGTATGGAATAGTTACCCTCCCAAAGAAAACATCTTCTCTGGAGCATGGCTCTAGAGAAGATGGTACCAGGTAAGGGGAAGGTTACCTGTACAGGGTACTTCTAAGCTCAGCTGAGCTCTTTCTCTCTGAATTTTCAATATTTCTCATAAAATGCAGAGGTTTAAGCAAAAAAAAAAAAAAAAAAAGTCAGTATTGGGGGGGAGGGGGATGGATCATTGGTAAAAAATTTGCCGGGATGTGGCAGGTTAAGGTTGGTCTTTTTCTCAGAGAGGACTGAAATGTGAATCGATGTTCCACTTTCAGGCAAATCCTGGTTGGTCTGACATCCTTCAGTCTTCATCTTTCTTGAAGCAGCAGAAGACAGGAAATTTTTTTGCTATGGCACAACTTTCTTTTACAGCCTACCAAAAAATGCTTTTATAGTCTAACAATCAAGCACAGGTGTCCATTAGCAGTTATTTATCAATAATTTTGAATACCAATAATACAATTCATAATTCTTTACAATAAGGTCATGTTTTATTGCATTTTCTTATAAAAAACAGACAAACTTAAATAAGTATATGCCATAATGTACAAAATTTGTATGATTTTTTTAAAGTATTGTAAAAATTTAGCAAGTTTAAGAAGTCAATTCTCATAATTCTGACGATGCCTAACAAAATGAAGCACAGCTGAAACTTTAAAATGTCTTTTAATAGAATGTTGACATTTAACTTTTTTTTAAATGCAAAATTCAAAGCATGTTATTTTAAATAATAATATAATTAATGTGCAATAATGAGACACATCTATAGCATTACATAATAATTAAATAGCTTAAACACATAATTTGATAAACACTACGTTTGTTCGTCCATTTTTGAAGGCTCCAACATGCTTGCATGCATCAGCCTTGGTCACCTAATGGTGGCTTCTCCATGCTGCTTGATCTCTGGCAGTTCCCTATTCAGTCCCCTATCCCTGAGGTCACACCCAATGACCTCATCAGACATCTTTTTCAGTCTACCACTCGCAACCCTACCACTAACATTAACACTTCTCACTTTCTGCACCCAATTATCATCCCCCCATCCTCTCCACATGCCCAAACCATCTCAATCTACCTCTCCTCATCACAACACCAATGCACTCCAGTCCCATCCTATCCCTCAACTCTTCCATCTTAAACCCATCCCCCCCAGGCCTCACACTCAGGGACACTCCATATCCACATATTCATTGTCATTTCTGTATGTTTGTGCTTGCGAATATCCTCTTCCTTTACTGGCCAGGTCTCACTAACATACAAAGATCCCTTCGCACAGAGAGAGAACCCTCTCAATGTCAGGATAGGCAACACCTCCCTGAATTTCTTCCAACCACTCCACACTATAGCCACTTAGCTTGCTCCAGCCCCACCACTAGCACACAGCATGTCTCCCAAATAACAAAACTCTTCCACACACTCAAGATTTTCACGAGCAAGTCCAGTCCTTTCATGCTCGACACACCACACACATGAAATCAGAATTATCTCGCAATCTACCTCTAATACCACTACATCTTTTACGTACCCACTTGTCACGGACACTGCACAAGATGAAATTACTACCCATGCCCTTGTGGCAAATCACACTTGGCCACTCTCCCTCTTCTTTGACTATACTGCCACCAGCCCGATACCATCGCTTTTGTTTTGTCTGCATTTACACTTAAGCCCTTGTGCCCCATACCATCTCTCCATTTCCTAAATCTTTCCTCTGCCCCCCTTTTATCATCTGCAATCAACACCAAATCATCAGCATACAACTCCCACGGGAGTCCATTTCTGAAGACACGTGAGAGGGCTTCAAGTACCATGATAAACAACATGGGACTCAAAACTGACCCCTGTTGCACACCAACATTCATGGAAAACTCATCATTCAAATCTCCATTCACCTTGCCTGGGTGCAAGCACCCACATACATGGCAATAACGACTCTTAACCAGCCACTTCTTGATCCCAAGCTTTCTCACTGCCCCCTTCACCACCTCTCTAGAGACTCTGTCAAAGGCTTTCTCCAAATCAACAAATACAAAGTACAGTTCCCTTTTCTTTCGTATATATTTTTCCTGAAGCTGTCGAACAATGAATATGGCATCAGTGGTCCCTTTGCCTGGCATGAATCAAAAATGCATCTCTCCAATATTCACTCTTTCTCTCATCATACCTTTTAGAACTCTCTCCCTTACCTTCATTATGTGGTCTAAAAGCTTTATGTCTCTACAATTTCCTTTTTCCAGGGCATCACCCTTCCCCTTGTACACATTTATAATTACACTCTTCAGCCTAAATTAACATCTGGCAATAACTAACTAAAATAACAAAATGTAGGCTAATTCAGTTATATGACTGACCAGTTTATTTATTTTTCTTAACAGATTTAATGTCGTGGTGACCATCATCCACTCACTTCTTGTAGTGCTATCTACTTCTTCCTTCATCTTTACCATTCTTTTTCTGTGTCTGCCCTCCTCTTTCCTATTTCTCCTAGCTTTCCTTTCACTTTTATTACTCATCTTTCCTTTTCAGGTGGTTTTACACTGAGTGATAAGCCCAATGGTTTCCCATCAGCCCAATGGTTTCCTGTAAGCCAGGAAACCATTTACATCACTGGATGATAACCATATAACCAACTGATATGTGTTCCCTACATGTCAACAATTGGTTGGCAGAGAGTTAGTGCACCTCCCCATAAAACAACTACAGTAACTCAAACAGCCACCTTTTCTGCCTCTAAATAGAAAGAATGAGAGATCATTTATGTATTGTAATGATTACAATTTAAGTTAATCAAATTAGAGATTTCTGGTGTCTTTAACTTAATTTTTCATCTTTATCAAATTTTTCACTTCTGTATATGTGGGGTATACGTGCAGAAGTAGGTGAAAATGAGAGGGCAAACGACGGAGTATGTACTGCTGTGTGCAGGAGATGTAAGGAGAATATAAGAGCATGGATCAATTGGTTAAAGGACTGTATGGGTAAGATTGAAAGAAGGGCTACAATGTGGGCATTCATGTGTGTATGCACCAACGCAAGATCGTGCAAGTAGAGAGAGGGAAGAGTTCTGGCCAAATGTGGAAGCATGAATGAAAAAGTTTGAAAGGAATGGGAGAGTGTTTTTGAATGGAAATATGAATGGAAAAGTAGGGAATGGGAAGGTGGATGGAGTAGTTGGTGAGTGGGGTGTGCCTGCAGAAGTGGATGTGAATGGCAGTGCTCTAGTGAACATTTGTGCAGGGAAGGGGTTGGTGATAGCCAATACCCTCTTTAGGCACAAAATGATCCACAGGTATATGTGGCAAGTGATGAGAAGGGTGGGTGGTGAACTGAATGAACGGAAGGTAATGACTAATTATGTGTGTGTCGGTGACAGAATGAGAAGGTGTGTAATGGATGCAAGAGTATACAGAGGTTGGGGGAGTGAACTTTCTGACCACCACATGATGATGAAAAAAGTCAAGGTTCAAATGCAATGCTAAAATAGATGGAGGGAAGAAGGGAAGAAATTAGCCAATACAAGGAGGGTAGAGAGACTGAAAGAAGATCAAAAAAGGCAGAATATAAGAGAGATGTGGAGGAGGGATTCGGTAAGTACGATATGGAGCAGATGGGGAAGAGGGGAGGTGCATGCAAGATATTCACAGAAGAAATCTGCGCAGCATGTGAGGTGGTGTGTGGGGTGAGAGAAGACAAAGGGGGGTGCAAGGAACACCATGATGGAAAGAAGACGTGAGACAACCTGTGGCACAAAAGAGCAAAGCATGTAGTGAGTGGATGGGAAGCAGGGGCATGGAGGAAGTTGAGAGACAGAAGAGAGTAGAGAGGAAAAGAGAAGTGAAAAGATTAGGAAGAGAGAGTAAAAAGAGACTGGATGGGGAATTTGGAAGGAATCTGAGTGTAAACTAGAGGGAATGTAAGAAAAAGTTCTAGAAACTGGTAAAGAGAGTTAGAAGTCAGTCAGTGTGTGAAAGATAAAACTGGAGGACTGTTGGTGGAGAAGGGAGAAAAAATGAGCAGATGGAGACAACACTTTCAAGAACTGTTAAATACAGAGAATGAAAGTAATGTGAGTATATATGGCTGGAGAATGGCTGGAAGAAGGAGGAAGATTAGAAGAGAGGAAGAAATCAGTAAAATGAGAGTAGTGGAAGCAACGAAGAAGTCAAAATGGGGAAAGCCCCAGGAATAGATGGAGTGTGTGCCAAAATGCTGAAGCATGTAATAAAATGGATATGGAAGATGTGCAGATAGACTTGGGAGGAAGGTAGAGACCTGGAGGATTGGAAGCCAGGTATAATTATACAAAGGAAAGCCAGATAATTTTACAAAGGGAAAGGGGAATCACTCTCATCTTAAATGTAGGGACCAACTTGCTTATGCTCCTCATGGGGCGACATAGGATTGGATGATGGATGGATGGAATAGAGGGAGGAAAATGAAGTGTGTGGTAATCACAGGGGAAATTATCTTCTTCATGGAAAGGTACATGGTAGGATACTTGTACATGGTAGGATACTTATTGACAAAGATAGGGAAATACCAGAGGAATTAGTTGGTGAAGAACAAGGAGGTTTTAAGAAGGGAAGAGGTTGCTTAGATCAGATATTCAAGGAAGGAGGTTGCTTAGATCAGATATTCAAGGGAGGAGGTTGCTTAGATCAGATATTCAAGGGAGGAGGTTGCTTAGATCAGATATTCAATCTTGGGTCTTTAGTGGAAAAGTTTCTAGAAAAGGGAAAGAAGCTGTATGTAGCCTTCATGGATTCTGAGAAGGCATATGACAGGGTGGATACACATGGAATGTGGAAAATAAAAATATATGGAGTAAATGGGAAGTTGTTGAATGCTGTGAAAAGTACGTATGAGGGTGCTAAGGCTGCAGTACGCATGGACAGAGAACTGAGAAAATTTTTCTATCTAAATGTTGGACTGAAACACCGATGTGCCATGTCTCCATGGTTGTTCACTCTGTATATTGATAGGCTTATAAATTAGATACAAGGCAGGACAGAGGATGTTGAAGCAACCCTAATGAGAGAGGGCAGCATTTGGAAACTTCCTGTACTGTTGTTTGCAGATGATACTGTATTGTTAAGTGAAGACGAAGGGGAACTGCACGGCTTGGTGAATGAGTTTGGGAGGGTGTGTAAGAAATGAAATCTAAGGTGAATGTAGGGAAGAGTAACGTTACTGTCTTTGAGGGAAATGAAGTCACTGGATATACAGTGAAGTTGGATGATGAGGATATGGAAAATGTAAGTACATTTAAGTACTTGGGTAGTGTGATGAGTAAGGATGGAAGTTTCGAGGGTGAAATGCTAGAAGGTGTACAACAAGGAAGGATAGTTGCTGGTTCTTTAAAAGCAGTGATAAGAAACAGGGAACTGAGCATGGAAGTAAGAAAGTCACTGCATGACAGTATAGTGATACCAACTCTAACATATGGAAGTGAAGGTTGGACCTTGCTGGAAGGACAAAAGTCAAGAGTGAGAGCAGTGGGAATGAGTTATTTGAGAGGACCATGTGGAGTTACATGAAGAGACAGACTGACAAATGAGGAAGTGAAGAAGTGTTCTGGTAGGGATGTGGATGCAAAAGAAAGTGTTAGTAAAAATATATGGAGGAGGTTTGGCCATGTGGAGAGGATGGAGAGCGAGAAACTAATGAGGAGAGTTTATGTGAGTGAGGTGGAGGGGGGGGGGGATGGGGAGGCCAAGAATGAGACTGAGGGATTGAATGGAGAGGTATAAGAGAGAGGGAGAGATAAGCTGGAAGCAGGGCAGTGATGTGGCAGGGAATAAGGTGACATGGAAGCAATTTGTCAGTGGTCAACCCTTATGGCATTGAGGCATCTGGCGATAGACAGACAGATGGATGGATTATATCAAAGGACTGAGGACCAAGTCAGTCTTAGGTCCCTTCCTCAGAAAGGACCATGACTGGGACCAACAGTCTATTCTGAGGCAAGGAATGGTACCAGGACCATGACTGTTGATCTTTTTGAGGAGCAGGTACCCACCTTTCTATACTGAACACATAAAACAAGAAACTGTGATGTCTTCCAGGCTATTACATAAAAAACTCTCGATACAGTGCTGCTTGGAACATCATACTCTCTCTCTCTCTCTGCACCCAGCCCCCACTATTCGACAGGGATGCGTTCCACAAAAAGTAGTTGGATAATGAATTGGTCAAATAAACCTATTTTTCTCATAAGATTGTTATGAAATAGAGGGGTTAGGTAGGTATGGGTGCTCACCATCCACTCACTCAATGTAGTGCTGCTCTGGGGTGTCTGCCCTTTCCTCTCCTCCTTCCTTCCTCTTCTGTCTTTCTTTCCTTCTTTCTATCCTCGTCCTTCTGCCTACAGGTGACTCTACACTCACTCTTGCGTCTTTCTTTCCTTCATTCTTTCCTCTTCCTTCTGCATATGGGTGACTACAATGAGTGACAAGACAAATGGTTTCCTGTACACCAGGAAACCATTTACTATGCTGGGCAGTAACCATATAACCAAATTATGGCGCCTGGTGGTTTAGTGGGTAATAATTATGGCGCTCCAGTCAGATTAAGCCAGTGAAGGTTTATATCCAAGGAGTTGTTGGGGTTTATTGCTCATGTTATACCACTCAGGATGAGTGCAGCTGGTCACTCTCATCTTAAATGGCAGGACCAACTTGCCTAGCCCCGGGCTCCTACACTCCTCATGGGGCAACGTAGGATTGGATGACGGATGGATGGATGGATGGTTCCTAACCACCTTCATCAATGAAAAAATATTCAATAACGATGGAAAAAATACCAGTATTTATAATTTTACACCTTTTATTATTTAAACAGAAGGAGTGCTTTTAGCCTATTTTATTTCTAACACAGTAATGAGGAGAAAAGCACAGTACAGTTGTGGTCATAAATAATTACTTATACTCTGGTACCCCGTGCCTCAGGCTGGCTCCTTTATGCACGGCAAGTCATAGTGGAATAAGAGGGGTTGAGAAGGAGGGACGAGAGAGAGAAGGGAAAGTGGGTAGGGGGACAAGTGATGGTGAGGGGGTAGGGGGAGGGAGAGGAGGTACGGGAGGGAGAATTAATGCAAGATGGTGGTCACATTATTTGTCTATTTTCTTTCATTTGGGGTATGATATAATGGCGTTAATATTTGGTAGATAAAGCTGCATAACACCTTGAACAGCGGCATCAGATGACAAGCTCTACATGTTTGGTGGTATCAAAGGCTGGCTCGTGAGAGAAATATGGTACACACTTGACAGATCAAACGTAAGTGCAGAGCCAAAAGTATCCAGCACAACACACTATTGCCTTGTTCACCAATTTGTGGCCTTTGGTTCCTTCTTCCATGCATAAAAAAAAAAAAAATAGCCATTTCTTGATGGAGAAAAATATAATTCCGAGGTAATGAGGGAGTGTTGGAGTTGCTGGGCTGCCCTTCAAACCCATACTGCCATGGAGTCCAAACAACAGAATATGAGAGATATCATTATTATATCTACCAATGTGCACAGACATCAGATTTATTTACCTGTTATGCACAATTATTCTAAACAGCCATTTCATATAGAGATGTTATAAGACAGATGACATGATGGTGACCATACAGAGAGAGTGTATACTGAGAGGATGATCATATTTACTTTGCCATGTCAAAGGCAGCATATGATATTTAGTTCCAAAATTAATCAAATGTAGGGGTAGAGGACATTTCTTACACAAACATTCCAGGTCAAAGCCATCCAGATTCCATTCTGTGTATGAAGTCAAAATATGCGGATAAATACAAATACAGTATCTGGCTCCACACTAATGTTTGATCTGCCATGTCAGTATATTTTTCTCACAAGCCAGCCCTTGAGCTTGTTATCTGACATACTATATAGGGTGTAATGCAGCATTATGTACCAAATATTAACTCCTTTATATCATGCCCTGAATGAAAGAAAACAGACAAATAACGTGACCACCACTTTGCATTTCATTCTCCCTCCCCTCCCTCACCTCACCTTTGCACCATAGCTCGTCCCCCCACCCACCTTTCCCTCCCTCTCTGGCCCCTCCCTCAGCCCCTCTTCTCCAGTGACTTGCCACGCATAAAGCAGTCAGCCTGAGGCACAGAGTACCAGAGGATGGGTGATTATTTATGACCACAACTGTACATAGTGTACTACATCAGAATACTCTCACTCTCTCTCTCTCTCTCTCTCTCTCTCTCTCTCTCTCACACACACACACACACAATGAAATTCAATGTAAATAATTGCAAAATATTGGAAATGGGTATAAGTACCAAGAGGCCATCACTGAATTATTTAATGGGTAACGAACCAATCACAAAAGCGAGAGAAGAGAAAGATTAGGGAGTGCTGGTCCGGGATAGTTTGTCACTAACATAAGAGTAGCATTTCATTACATGGATGAGGAAATGATGAAAAAATTGATAATGACCATGATCTGCCCCAGGTTGGAATATGCAGCAGTAGTGTGGTCCCCACACAAAAAGAAAGATATAAACAAGATCGAGAGAATACAAAGAACAGCAACCAAGATGGCTGCAAGCCTGGCAGATGTCGTACAGCAAGAGGTTGGAATAGCTGGATCTGCCTTCCCTAGAAGAATGGAGAGGAGCGACATAATTGCTGTGTTCAGGGCCATGATGGGATTAGATAAAACTGACAGAAAAGATCTGTTTGTATGGGATAGGAGAGCAACAAGAGGACATGGAATGAAACTGAAAAAGCCAAACTGCTTGAAGGATTTCAAGAAATATAGTTTTCCATATACAGTACATGCACAGACCTCTGGAATAGCCTGGACAAAAAGATTGTCCAGTCTAAAAATTTAAATGAGTTCAAAGCAATATTTGACTCACTGAGAAACAGAGATGGGACCCCACAAGTGTAGCTCATTTCCTGTATATCACAACTAGGTAAATACAACTAGATAAATACACACACACACACACACACACACACACCACAAATTATATACGAAGGTCTAACACTTGTGTAAACACTCACTCAGGTTGGTGAGCATATGACTGCATTTGACAGGGGTAGTAGTAGAGGTCTTGGGTGGAGCCATGGTGGTGCTGCAGTATTCCATGTGGTCATATAAAAATGCCAACGGATGAAGAGCCAACCAATGTGCACTGCAGAGTGCGGGAGACTGAGGCAGAACACAGTTAGAACTGTCAAAATGGTGAGGATAACCATGCTGAACAACAAAAAAGGGTATAGATTTATAAAAGTCGAAACAACAAACTGTTGATAAATGATC
>JAGKTI010010379.1:0-13928 GCA_018397915.1 Birgus latro
ATAATAATAATAATAATAATAATAATAATAATAATAATAATAATAATTAGAACTCCAATTTCAGTACCATTAATTCAGCTAGTTCAGTTATTCCTTTAAATCAAGTTATATTTGTAGGATTCAAGAGAAGAATTTCCACTATTGCAGCCTAGTCACAATGTATATAGTTTAATAAAAGACGCTCCATTATTAATATTACGATGTCCAGCAATACTTATTTCACCTTAACTTGGCCCAGATTTTCGTCCTGTTGCAGCTTACTACTACTGCTGCTACTACTACTACTACTACTACTACTACTATTACTACTACTACTACTAAGCCATGTACTCCCCTCCTGGTGAAAAGCTAAGGAGCTGTCCCTAGTCGGAGCACTTGCGTCGAAACTTGTACTAATTTGAGACCTCAAGAGTCAGATTCACAAACGCACATCAACGCTCAACCCACTATGGTAGCTGTGATTTTCTCTCCCAGGAAGGAAGAGGAAATGAGAGTGGAAAGTGTTTTCGTGTCTCTTGCTTATCTTAAAGAAAAAGAAAAAAATTAATCTCGGTTATGAGAAGAAATTATCGCTAAATTTATAAATTTGTTTTAGCAGGAAGGACAAGGTATGTAGAGTGCAGAATTTGCCATGTCTGCCTCATGTCTATACTCTTTTCACTTTAGTTAGGCGTAATAGTGCCATACCTCCACCTTGAATGCTGAATTATAAAACTGTAGTAAGGAAGAAGTGCTATGGAAGGGATCTAGAGGTTGTATTGTCTTATTCTGACACTGAGCGACGGGTGACAGGCTCACAAGGACGAAATTATCCACCAGGCAAAAGTTAAAGAACTATTCTTCTTCTTGCCAAAGCAAATACAAATTACGACAGGTAATCGATCGTAAATATATTCGAGAATCCCACACCATGGTGCCCTTCCTAACGTGAACCATTGATCCTTGAGGATAATGATGACTTGTGTTTATCTATTTATTTATTTATTTTCTCCAGGCCACGATGCCAGAAGCAGACCGCCATGACACGGGCAGCAACTACAGGAAGCTCAGTCTGGCCAATCTGATGGAGGAGGTGCCGGAGTTCAGGTGATAAAATTTATTGAGCTAGAAATTTACTGAGTTCAAGTTGTATGTAAGGCTGATTGCTACAAAACTAGAGTGAATAATAAAGGAGCTCTGTCTGGGCGAGTTGATGGAGGAGGTGCCGCAGTTCAGGTGACACAAAATTTATTGAGCTATCAACTCTATTGAGCTGAAGTTGTGTGTAGGATTGTTTGCCTTTTGTTTTTATCTTTACACGTACACGCCCAGCAGCCAAATACTACAACACTCAGTCTGTCTGGCCAAGTTGATGGAGGAGGCGACAGAGTTCAGGTGAAAAACTTTGGGCTAGAAAGTATACTGAGCTCAGGTTAATAGGTAAGACTGACTCCTTCATAATGTCATCTTTACACATATAGCTACTAAATACTGCAAAACTAAAGTGGATAATAAAGAAGCTTATTCTGGCCAGGTTGATGGAGGAGGTGCCAGAGTTTAGGCGACAGGTACTTTATTGAGCTAAAATTGTTTGTAAATCCGAGTGTTTACATTTTACTCCCCACACGCACAGTCAGGGTCAAAAGTTGTGTCCGTGAGTCTATAAGGAAGCACAGTCAGGTCAAAAGTTGTGTCCGTGAGTCTATAAGGAAGCACAGTCAGGGTCGAAAGTTGTGTTCGTGAATCTATTAGGAAGCACGGTCAGGGTCAAAAGTTGTGTCCGTGAGTCAGAAATGAAAGAGGTTCCATTCGCTCATCACCACTGACTTTTGTGGCACTACTTTTGATTCCAGCTGTACCTCCATCTAACACAGCTTTTGACTCCGACTCTACAGTTACCAAGCACATGTAAAAGAATGTTTGTAAATATCTTCATCTCCACATTTACACTTACAAATACACATATATAAGTTTGCTTGATTGTACTTTTATTTTCATACCGGGATCAAACGCCTCACCACCACACGAGAGTGAATTTCAGTGTTAAGATACATAATAACTGTTTGCTGCAGAGATTCCTTTATTGTAGAAATGTCTTAAGATCCTTCATGAAAAATCCCCCAGGGGCCAGTTTTGCAATTTTTTTGAGTTAGTGTGTAAGGATGCTTGTTCGTACTTTCATCCAGCTATTAAACACTTCATAAGCAATCTCGAATGAACAATAAAAAGTTAAGAAATAATTTACCAGACTACGATTCATTGCTATACAGATTTTGTGTCTTGTAAAAAATATGATTAAGATCCTAATACCTGCCTCTTACCCAGGTGGATGGACTACTTGGGCGCCTTCCTGGAGAAAGACCTACAGCCTGACGAACCCATTGTGGTGTACTCTATGCCATACCTTAAGCGACTGGCAAAGATCATCATCTCTACGGAAATCAAGTACGAGTTGTTATTGTTGCTATTGTTGCTTAAACTCGGTGTGTCTAGCCGAGCAGAACCGTCCACCACAGGTAAGCAACTACTTCTGTGGAGCCATTCTGCGGGTATAGCACAGTACATACACCGTGCAGGGATGCGGCACCCCCTTGTAGTAGACAGTGTTTCAGCAGAGTCGAACCAAAGCCTTTCTCACGGCAAGGTGCAAGGAAGTATGAGGAGGTTTGGCTCCCTGATGGATGTCGCAGCTGCTCCACCCAGACTTCACAGTGCCACCACGTGTAGGCTCCTTGTCAGTGCCAGTACAAGTTGTTATATCAGAGGCATGGAGTAGGAAGGGGACTGGGAACCACCTTTCCGCTTCACTGACGTCCGTGTTATCTGATTCTTGATAATACAAGATTATACTAAAAACCAACAAATTGTGATGGCTGAAACTTCTAATTTTGAAACACTGTCTCCCACATCGATCTTTCATCCACTGCAGCTTTATTCTGTGGTATGGCTTACTATGCTAAGATCTGATATAAGGCAATGTTATATTTTTCATCTCATTTGCAAGAAAATTGACAAAACACTCTTCTTTAAAGGTGGTGATTCAGGAGATAGTTTGACAGTGACGTTACCGTGGAGATAGTTTTTATTATCGGAAAAGTTTAAGAGTTGTACAGGTTATGGAGGAGAGAGAGAAGGTGAATCACACTAGCTAACCATTTCAAACCAACGACGTCTGCTTTATATACAGTCAGTTTTGTTACCACCAGTGTAAGGGCTGTAAACAACTTCTCATACTTTTGGTTCTCAGTATCTTTTTATAGCTCACGTCTCGATGAACCTGGAGTTACTGCAACAATAACAACGAGAACAATAACAGTAACATGGTTAACAAATGTCTTTCATTCACTCTTGGCCCTCTGTAGTTCATGTCTTTCTGAAGGAGTGCCTGTCATTCTCTAGTGGTAACCCAAGCCTTTCTTCAAGGGTAACTTGAGTCGTGTCTTCCTGTATGTCTCTCTGTAGTGGTAAGCCATATTTTTCTGCAAATGTATAAGTCTTCCTGTAGGCAGTAACTTATGGGTAACTTATGTCTCTCTGTAAGTCGTGTATGTCTGCAACACATGTTTATCTGTAAGGGTAAGTCCACTCTCTGTGAATGGATAATTCTTGCAATGTCTCTAACTCATATATTTCTGCATCTCACGTATTTCTGTAAAGGTAACCGAGGTCCCTGTGTATGGCTACCTCACGTATATTCTCTGTAACCCGCGTATTTCTGCAACCCATCTAATTACCTAAGTCACTCAGTTTTCTACCAGTGGCTAAATCGTGTACATTTTCCAGGGTGCTGTGGAATTACGTATTGTGGCGCCTGGTTCTGGACGTGACCCCGCACCTGAGCAGAGACTACCAGGCCAGAAGACACGAGTTCCAGAAGGTTTTGCTTGGGATACAGTCAGACAGGAACCGATGGAACCTCTGCATCGACTGGACCAATAAGAGGCTTGGCATGGCCGTTGGGGCGCTCTTTATTAAAGAAAATTTTAACCCTGAGAGTAAGGTGAGGAACAGGGTTGAATTGCGTTTTGATTTATCCTTGTCCTAATATTCAAACGTTCTAAAATACGTTATCTCTTCATAATTTTCAAGTATTCTAGTATCGACAAAACCACTCAGAAGTCTGGAATGGCCGCAAGGGCGTTGTATATTAACCCATTATCTCTTAGGGTTCCTGTGTGAGGGACTGTGCTGGCAGGGTACTAGGTGTGCCGTCCTCCGCCAATGGGCTCATAGTCGCGAAGCTCGTAGGTCACTACCCCGGGGTTCCCCCTCCTTTTTAACTTTTGAAATGCCCAGTTCCGTCCTGTATTGAAGACACTTGGCACAAATGGGTTAAGGAACCAAGAGAGTAATGGACGAACTGAGGACTGAATCTGGTTGTTGGTTTATCTCCTTTGACATTTCAAGTATTCCAAAAGCGACTGGTCTAATCAAAGTCTTGGGTTGGCTGTGGGGGACCAGTTTATTCAAGAAAATTTAAACGCGAAAATAAGGTGCAAAATGTGGATGAAATTTCAATACTTGTGCACATCTGATTAATAATTCTACTTATTTTTTTTTGTATCTGTTTGTCTTTTATTGAAATGATGATACCGAATGAATCATTCAGAGGCTTTGAATGACCATAAGAGCACAGCTCATTAAGGTGAATTTAAACACCGAAAGTAATGTGGGAAACAAGGAGGAATATTCGTCTCTGTGAGGAGTGGGATTTTGCTGTTGGAGCGTTTTTTCTTGGTTTTCCAGCTGCCATGCAATTTCTTAACCTTTCTATTCGCGTTCATTAGCAGATATTTTTGAAAGGTGTGAAATGAGAATGAAATTTATGTTATGATGTATCTGTGTTTGCTTACTGAATCTGTATATCTATTGCCGATATTCCATAATCTGTAAGACTTGCAACTACGAAAAGACAACTATCGTAGAAGAAACGAAATAAAAATGTATGCCGTAAATGCAGTCGTCAATAATAGAACACTCTTGCAGTTACTAAACGAAGATTGCATTAAAAAAGAAAGAAGGACATCTGGAGATGTTACAATAACATACCCCCCTATACACATAGACAGACTACAACTGGGACCACTTACAAGCCACTCTTGCAGACATTAAAATATACTAAGCGGTACTTGACATTTGATGTTGGCTACTCAACTCTGCTTCGCTAATTACACAAGATAAAATTGATTAATAATCCATTCTGCTCACTCTGTAATGCATTAATATGCAAACCCCTCACGACACGACACACTCATTTAATAGGGCTCATGCCGTTGGGTTCACGAACAAATGAGCCTAAGGTCACAGTAGCAGCGAAGTACTTTGTTTTATAAAGAACAACCACAGCAAAACTGTGCAGCCCTAGTCCACAACAGGAGACCTTAGGGGTCGCATCCTATGGAGAACGATCCTTAGCGGGTCCACCCTGTCTAAAACCTGATCTGAATGGAGGTGCACCACTTCAGATTTCGCTTAGGCCCACCCAGGTAAAAAAAAGTGACTGCATACGGTGTTGCCTGGGAACCCTTAGGGTTACCCTCACAGGGTCCATCCTGCTTAAAACCTGGTCTGGGTGGAGGTCTACTGGTGCGGAATTTCAGATTCTTAGGTAAAAAACGAGCATCCTCTCCCCCCTCCCCTTTGAGTCCCACCTTGCCTAAAGTGTAACCTACGCTGAGGTCCACAGTCCTTCACTCAGTTATATGTGGCAAATTCCGTGGGACACATAGCCTTACTTAGCCTCTAACTCCACCCCCAAGGGGCCTTTCATGTAACTCTTCAGACAGTGATTCTTCTCCCTCTAAATCTCTCTCGACGGGAGCGACTAACCTGCTCCAGCCATGAGTTTCATAACCTTCCCCTAGGTCTCCTCCACGGCGAGTTAACTCTAAGAAATCAGAAAACGGGCCACGTGCCCATATAAGTGGAGTTGGCACTGATCTATTATGTGGATAATAGACCTCGATTTAGTCTCACGGAGTAGTTGCTCAATATGCATTCAGTCATACCAGTGATATCTGATGATCTTACAAAGAGATCAGTTTGCTGCTTCAAGTTACTGTTTACTGTCTATGTATCACAGCCTTAGAGTAAGACAGGGAGGGCCAGTGCCTTGAAGATGCGAATTTTCTTTCTTCTACACAAATAAAGACAACGCCAAATATCTGAGCTGACTGAATTCATAACCCCTTAGGACAGACCTCTGCAACAAATAATCTCATCATCTGAGCTAGTTATTTTGCACCGCACTACTAAGATAAGTGAATCATTACAAGACTTCCACGTTCTCACCACATGCACAGACAGACTGAACTGATTCATCCAGCAGGCCACGGAATGCCTGGACCGTGGTTTTGGCCTAAGCTTTCCCACTTTACAAAATATAGTTTCTTAGGTTAAAAAAAAAAAAAAATGGGGCGGCCCTCGGGGATCCCATGCTGCTTAAAACCTGTTATAAGTGGAGGTGAAACTCCTGTGCATAAGTCATATTTCATGTTCCAAGGTTAAAAATATATATGTATATACAGTATATACACTGCTGGGAATGCCAATGTTATCTGGGCCCCCTAGTGTGGCCACCACGTTAGGGGTGACTTTAAAGGTCGCACTTTGCCTAAAATCTGGTCCGGGTGGCACACAGCGGCAAAATTTTGCACCCCCCCCCCAGGACGCCGTGAGTTCCACCTTGCCTAAAATCTGCTCATGATTGAAATCTACTATTGTGCACAATTTTGTTTTCCTAGGCAAAAAATTGGCCATGCATATTGACATTGATTGATACACCTGGGGGATCCCCCCTTTCCCCTTCGGAGGACGATCCTCGTACTTCCCACCCTGCTTATGACCTGCTCTTGGTGGAGGTCTATCCCTGTGCAAAATTTCGTTTTCCTAGGTAAAAAAAAAAAAAATGTGCATGCATACTTTTATTGACCAGGACCCTTGATTGCCCCCACCCCCCGCAGTGCAATGGTGGGTGGCCCTCGGAGTCCCACCCAGGCTAGAAGTGTTGTTTCTGGAGGTCTACCACTTTGCAAAATTTTGTTTTTCTAGGCGCTCCCGGACTCCCCCGGTTGCCAGAAAACGGGTTCTGTGAGAACCACTTCCTCCTCCACCCCTGCCTCCATCGATTCTGGAGAAGTACCATGCGATGTCCATCCACTTTGAGGAGTGAGAAAAAGAATGAATAAAAAAGGCAGCTATCAACATACAACTGATCATATTCATAGGAGACATGTAGGCATTTATTTCATATTTATTTTCCATTTCAGATCGCAGTTTCTAATTCTGATTATATTTAGCCATTTTGATCAAATTTTCAGATAATTAAAGTTCCCAATACTGCCTTAATTTCTTAATTGTAATCAGAGTTCCCAGGTCCTTAGGTCTTATCAAATTTAATTTCAGTTTCTGATTACTGCAGGTAATATAACTTTTCAGTAACACGAGACTATTTTAGCACTAAATAATCTCAAACGTACAGCAAACTATGTCATTCACTAAAACAAATTTCCCACTCACAGGAGACGGCGCTGGAGATGATTCACACGCTGCGCTCCGCCTTCTCCGACCTGCTGGAGGAGAACGACTGGATGGACGACGAGACGAGGGCGGTGGCGAGGGACAAGGCCAACGCCATGAACGAGAAGATTGGATACCCGGAGATGCTGACCAAACCCGACGAACTGGCTGTTGAGTACGATAATGTGAGTTAGATAAAAGTGGATGGAAATGATAATCGTGTTATAATGTACGGGCTGATATTCATATGTATTAAGGAGGTAGATGTGCATGCTGAGGGGAATCGTTTGGCAGTGGTAGACTGTGATATCCTGGCCCGACTCTTGTAATTGTGTATGTGTGTGTGTGTGTGTGTGTGTGTGTGTCTGTGTGTGCGTGTGTGTGTGTGAGCACAGTTAAGGAAAGTACTGGGAAAATGTGTAAAAATTGGAGCTAGGCGTGAGCTGAAATGTAGCATTGCCTTCTAGGCAAATTTTGAAGTGCCACTCAATACACCTTACATGTCAGGAAATAAATTTATATCAGCCGTTGTATTTTTTTTTTTTTAGAATGCTGATATTCTTGTAAATATTTTAGTATTATAACACAACATTTCCAACAGTCTTCTGTCTTTACACACATCAGCATTCCTAAGCAAGTTTTCCTGACTGTTTCAGCCTCTGTGAATCGTGGCACTCTGTGTCCTTTTCAGACTAATTACAGGTTTCCTACAAACAGTTGTATTGCCTGTAACCGTACAGTGTACAGAACACTATATAAGGAATACAAATGGTTGGAAGGAAGGCTTAGATTAGATGAATGTTGCAAAACCATTCATATTCCCTGACATTAACTCCTGCAATCTCCAAGAGTTTCCCCCTACCAAAATATAACTGTTTAGGTGCAGCTAGATTTAAGTGACAAGAGTGTTGAAAATCAAACTATCCTTGTCACACTCTCAGCTGACCATCATGGAGAACCAGCACCTTCAGAACATCTTCAATTGGCTCAAGTTCGACGCGAGCAAGAACTTGGGTCGTCTTCGGCAGGACGTGAACAAGGAGAAATGGTCCACTGCTCCAGCTGTCCTCAATGCCTTCTACAACCCCAACTTCAATGACATAGGTGAGAATACATAAGGTTAGGTTAGGATGAGTAAGGATGGACTGGATTGAATTAGGGTGGGTTAGGTCAGTTAGGCTGAACTGGATTGTGTTGGGTTAGATTGGGTTTGGTTTGGTTAGGTATGAATAGATTAGTCTGGGTTGGATTTGGTTGGGATGAGTTGGTTTGGTTTGGTTTGGGTTAGGTTGAGCTAGTTTAGGCCAGCATCTTTTCTACATAATTCGTGGTCCGTGTCCACGTCCGTGTGCGTAACCGTGTCAGTGTATCTGTGAAGTGAGTATCCAGATATGCGTTAGAAATTCGTATGTGAGATCCACTCTCTCAGAAAGTCACAGCAAATTGATGTTCCGATGACTGCGTCAAAAATAGGAAGAGCTTGGGCACTTCTCATGGCTAGTACAATCCTCCACAGAGGCCATCAGTCCCACCACAATGCCTTCCAAATAATACTTAAGTGGTGGGCCCATGAAATCCTTAAAAAACTTAGCGACCTGGAATCATCACTGGCTAAGTTTTCTCTGACCATTCCATCATGGCCTCACAAACTCGTTGGCTGGTCAGTTTGCGGGAGTCTTTATATTACAGCATGGTGGATGCTTTGGAAAACCACTTATAATATAGATCGTATGAATATATGTATGTGGCGTAGCCTCCACAACAGATTCCGTGGCGATCCGTGGCATGAAATATTGCTCACTGCGCGATTCCTCGCGGACACGACTACAGAAATGATCAGTGAATGCTCTTCAGTCATTTCCCATATACTTGGTTTTCCACTGACACAGGTATGGACATAGATGCTGACAGGGACTATGGATGACATACATATGAATGCCTGGCTTACGGCTGGGTCGCCTTCGGTAGGGCGTGGACAAAAGAGGCGACGCATCGCCTCCACCATCGTCAGTGGATTCTGCAACCACAGTTTCAATGACACTAGTGATATAAGAAGCAAAAGAAGGCTAATATTAATACCTACCAACAACACGGGTGTCATTAAGGCCAGCAGTAGATATGGCTAAGCTTCAGTCTTTCGACCACGGTAGGGGACGAAGGGAAGAATAAGAGTAAGGTTAGTTAATATCAGACACTGAATGAAATATAGACATCAAGTAATACACCCTTTCGTTGATAAGGAAGAACTTACCTAGCCGTAATTTGGTGTGTAAAATTCTTGCCCATGTGTCTTATCAAATTTCCCTACTTTAGTAGCACCTTTTTTTTTTTTTTCTTAGTTGTTGGGCCAATCGTTACATGCCATATTATTTTGAAATTGTCATGAAAAGTGCCTTCCATTGGCACTAGACTTTTTTTTTTTTTTTTTTAAGAAAGCCAGATACAACCGAAAAACGCCAAAAAACATTTTCGATAGGAAAAGAAGAGAGCACATTTCCCCCCTCAGCTATTATGCCACTTATGGGATGTCGTGGCATTTTGAAGTTATGAAAATTGCCTTCTATTGGTACCCCCTCCCCCAGAGATCCAAATGTAGTCGAAGATAAAAATCACACTTTTCACATCTTGTGCTGTGGACGCCTGTGTCTTGATATTTAAACTGATACGAGAAGTTTTCTATAGCCACGTCGGCGAGGGAGGAGAGGCAGGGATGAGATTAAGCAATATCTGAACCTGGGGAAGCATAGACACTCAATCGCTTATTGAGATCTTGTTAATCCATTTGCGCCCATTTTCCTCAGTATAGGACGGAAATGGAGATTTTCAAACGTTTACAAAAAAGGGAACCCCGGGTAGGAACCTGTGAGCTTCGCGACTATGAGCCGATAGGCGGAGGGCAGTACGCTTAGTACCCTTCCAGCACAATCCCTCACACAGGAACCCTGGGAGCTAATGGGTTAAGCTTACTGGTAACATTCACAAGTAAGGATGTCATCTTGCCTCATTAGCTCAGAGCCTCAAACGTATAGAAGGACTGATAGCCGAAACTACGCAGCGGGGGTGTTAATATCTTTAGTTCAGGGATGTATAATTTGTTTTATTATTATTACTGTCAGACGAACTGTAGGAGAGTGTCCGAGTAGAGAAAAGTGTTAACGAAGACTGTATGCTACCCCACCAATATGAAACGTTTATCATAGTGAAGAAAAATATGTTAGGAATGAACAAGAATATAAAGAGTATGTCGTCGCAATGAGGGATTGGGTTCTTCCCCGTTCATCCCCAGCCTCAAGGTTCAGAACTGTTTTGGCAACACCCTATTCACTTTCCGGTAACTAAGCCATGATCAAAGCTTTTTCCTTCCTTCATCACAAGATACCTTCCATAGTGTGAAAAAAAGAAAAAAGGAAACCAATGGGGGGGGACACAAGGAGAAACACACACACACACACACAATGTCGTCAAATTACGTTACATCTACAACTGCCTTCGCTTCCCCAGTGTTCCCCGCGGGTATCCTACAGCCGCTCTTCTACTCTCAACACCTGCCCAAGTCTCTAAACTACGGAGGCATTGGTGTTGTCATCGGGCACGAGATGACCCATGGTTTCGACGACAAAGGAAGGCAGTTCGACAAGGAGGGCAACCTGAAGCAGTGGTGGAACAATCGCACCATCCAGGCCTTTAGGTGGGTCAGAATGTGTGTGGATTGATGTGGGGGTTGATGTGGAGGTGTGAAGGTTGATGTGGAGGTGTGAAGGTTAATCTGGGTGGGTGTGGGATGGATGAAGGTTGTGGGTGGGTGTGGGGTGGATGAAGGTTGTGGGTGGGTGAAAATTGATATGGATGTGTGAGGGTTGATGCGGATGGGTGAGGGTTGATGTGAATGTATGAAGGTTGATGTGGATGTGTTAGGGTTGATGTGGATGTGTTAGGGTTGATGTGGATATGTGGTTGATGTGGGTTAATGTTAGGGTCGATGTGGATGCATGAGGGTTGATGTTAATGTTGATGTGGATATGTGTAGGTTGATGTTAGGGTTCATGTGGATGCGTGAAGGCTGATGTTAAGGCTGATGTGGATCTGTGAGAGTAGCTAAAGGTGTGGACGAGAAAACTGAGCATGAGACTATGTATATGTGGGTGTGGGACACTTTTTCAGGGTGCAGGCTGGTGTATATGAATGTACACTTATCTCTGATTGTTTGTGTAGGTGTATGAAGGTAGCTTAGTGTATAATGGCATCCATCTTTGTATCTGTCTATATATCAATCAGTCTATCTATCTAATTGCATACTTAGTGTCAAATTGCTTAGTGTGTGTATGATCGCAGTGAGGGTGTGTGAATGACGTGGCGGAGAAGTAAAGAGAAGCTCTACTGTTTCGATGCATCATATAGCCTTCGAACAGTTCTGAGGCTATATATAGAGCGTTCCTAAAACCAGCTCTGCCTTATTAGTTATTTCGAATTATTGCACATTAAGGATTTTAGAAAATTACCTATTTACTGATTTTATTTCGATTAAAGTATGTTGAGACTTACTGTACCTAAAAGAAAAAGAAATGCATCCAAAAGTGTGTTAAGCTTTACTTTTCTTGCAGAAACAATCAGATTAATGACACTCCTCGAAACTCAAGACAAGAATCTCCTCCAAAATGCCCTTTTCAAAGAAACCGTGTAACGACTGCCTGACCTTTTCCTTTGACTCTTTGCAAACATACATATATCAATACACGCATTACGTTGATGGGAAATGCTTGTTTTTGTTGCTGTGGCACTAGGGTCATCTGAAGCGTGCACTCAGTGAGATGCAGGATTAAGTTGCCTTGCTCCCGCAACCCACCCTCCTCTTTTGGGAGGCGTTTTGTATAAGTAGGCAGTTGAGCCGCCCAGTTATATCGGCCCCACCACATCAAGGCATCCCTCATCATTGCCATTGGAGATGCTTAAGAAAACTTTGCAAGCCTAATAACTCCCTTTGACGAGCACTTCATGTTAAATTATTGCTAGTTATGTTCATAGTTGAAAACAATGATTTGCATCAGTATGTGAAATTAACGCATAACTCCTTGCTTTTAAATGCATGACACCTTGGTAAGGTAATTCGGTACTAGATATAGTGTGGTTAAGTTGGGTGTTGGTTATTAAGTACCATATAACCAAGCCAAACCAAAATGACATCTGGTGGCTTAGTGGGTTAAAACCCTCTTGCTGGATGTGACCCACAAGGATTTACATCTGGGGGAATGATGGTGCTTGATGCTTACCTGATGTCACTCAAGATGGAGTAAGTGGTGACCCTCGCCTTAACAGTCGGGAATGAATGATCTAACCCTATTACTCTGTTTTCCTGACGATTCGGAAATATAAATGGATGATAGACAGAACAGATTAAAAAAATAATAATATCCCAGTAAGTCTGGTGAAAGACCAGTGAAGTGTTGTTAACCAAACTGTAAATCCTCATATTGTTCTCTGCCACTGCCCAGTATCATGCATAGATTTTACGATCAGTAGTCCACACGCCTTGTGATCTATTATCATCAATTTTACATAATGCTCACTAAGCGTAATACAGCATAATATAGTATAACATAACATAACTCTCTTTTTCCCCTCTCAGGGAGCGGGCTCAGTGCATCATCGACCAGTACTCAGGTTACAAAGTGGAGCAGGTGGACCAGTTCATCAATGGCCGTATGACCCAGGGGGAGAACATTGCAGATAATGGTGGCATCAAGCAGGCATATAGGGTACGTTGGTCATTAGGTACTGAGGGGGCATGTAATGGGCAGGTTGAGTTCAGGATAATGGAATCACGCACACCAATGTGGTGTTTCATTTTCATGTAAGCAAACTTTTGTCTCGGGTTGAGGAAGGCCAGTGTGGCATTTTTCAAATACTGTTGATAAGTTGCATGCTAATTTATTTTAAAACTGCCACTTTTGTCTCGTCACGATCCTAAATGGTAACCATAATTCAAGACCGGCTGGACATCGAGGTATAGTGTGCCCGACCGGAATCCAGTGATTTAAGGTAATTCTGCTGGCTCCAGACTGTCAGTAAAACATCGATAAAATTGTGATGAGGTGACCCCAGGAGCATTAACATCAAGGAAAAGTATGTCAGGCAATGGTATATAAAGATTTTTTTTTTTTTTATGCAGTAGTTCAAAGCTATGTTAATGCAATCCTACGGTTTCTATCCTTCTATCTGTGCCTTCATCTCTAGCTTCCTTTCTGGTCGTTCTATAGCCGCTGTTGTAGACAGCCATCGTTCCTCTCCTAGACCTATCAACAGTGGTGTTCCTCAGGGTTCTGTCCTATCACCTACTCTCTTCCTTTTATTCATCAATGACCTTCTAAGCTGTACATCTAACCCTATCCACTCATATGCTGATGATTCCACCCTTCACCTTTCCATTCGGTTCC
>JAGKTI010010379.1:14290-28617 GCA_018397915.1 Birgus latro
ATATATAAAGGTTTTGACTAGGTATTTGAATAGGGTAAAAAAAATTGGCACTGTAATATGGTGAAGTACAGTGTACTGCTGGTTAAGTAGGGGCACATCCTCTGTACATATCTCATTATACTAAAAGAACATTTTTCTATTTTTATGTATTATTCTTCTGAGAAAAAAAGTTAGCTGTATTAGAGACGATGTTGTATGTTAGCAAACTTCTTTAAATGTTTTACTAACTCCACTCCTCTTCCACCCCAGTTCTCTTGCTGGGTTGCAGTTAATGGGATTGTATATTAAGCCCTTCAACCCGGAGACGTGATTCTTTTATTTTTATTGCCGTTGGATGACATTATTCAGCTTAGGAAGGACGTTTGATGGTGAAGATAATTGCGAAAGTTATTGAATATCTAATTCCCCCAGTTCGAATAGACCCACCAGAGCTTAACGAAATCGTCTGGAGATAGCAAGAAAGAAGCTGAAAGACATCATCGTAGTGAAAGACCTAAATGAAAAAAAAAATCTGACATGCTGGATCACATTGTTTTAACTAACAGTGTACGCGACAAACTGTACTATCTTATTCTTGCCACCACCAGACGATTTTATTCAGCACTGGAGAAGACATCTGGTAGTGCTGAGCTTAGCGGAGACTGTTTCAAACCCCTTCCCTACAAGAGGCCTCCCCTAAAATAAACTGGATCAAATCGTTCGGCGGTAGCAGAATAATAAGCAATGTCACCTGATTGTAGGAGCTATTTCCTCCAGTCCGATGACGATTTTTTTTCCCACTTTATTACTTGTATTTATAGGCGATTTTATTCAGCTTGGAGGAGGCTTTGGGAACTGCAAGAGTCAGACATAAACCTTATATTCCCTTCCAGTAAGACAGGTCCTTCCAAAGTTCACTAAAATCTCCTGTAGGCATCAAGGACGAAACTGGAAACACGTCACCGGATTGAAGGGACTAAAGTCAGATGAAGAACTGTCACATCACCAATTGTTCACTGCAAAGCCATATTATTCAATACCAAGGGAAAGATTTATCGGACTAAATAACACCAGAAATTATCCAAGCAGTTAGAAGTTACGTAAATAGAACTCCAATTATTACCAAAGATACAGGCAGGCCCTAGCATAGATTATTATTATTATTATTATTATGCAACACCAGCGAGACAACTATTTCCACATATCTCTTTGGCCTTAAATGACTAATCCTAAAATATTTTCCACTACGATAAACGATTAATAGTAACCCCTCCCTCATCATCCACACACCACCACTCATCTCTTGTCAGTAATGTTGCAGTGTTGCGTCTTGATAATTACGAAGCCAAGTCAGATACATTAGATTATATTTATGAATGAGATGCCTTGGGTAGTTTCGATCTGTTAAGCGGTTTCTCAGGACCCGCGTTCATGACTAAGTTTGATTTGCTTTTTTTTACTTTATCAAGACTGGTAATATCGGGTGATGTTTTTGAATCATGGCGGCGTTGGGATGTTAAAATTTAGGAGTTTCTCTGCCCGAAAGTTGCCGTGCTGGTCACACCCACGTCTCCACCACCTACCTCACGTCCTCCCACCGCCGAGCTGTCCACCACCTGGCTTACTTTCTTTCTGCAGGGTGTTAGGCAAGTCGCTGTGATGTAAAACACACACACACACACACACACACTCATAGAAACTAGTCACTGCCTTGCTTACTGCATACTGCAACACCTCAAATACATTTACAGTTTCATACCTTACTGTCTCACATTTCACACCAACATACCTCACACGCACCAACACTGCCACACTAGACAATGCCACAGTTCACTCTGCCACATCTCTCAGTCTCAAGCTGCCACACCAAACATTCACTCACCTTACTTCACACAGCCATACAACACTGCCTCATCTCAGTCACACCAAACACTGCCTCACCTCAGTAACACCAAACACTGCCTCACCTCACAGTCACACCAAAGACTGCCTCACCTCACAGTCACACCAAAGACTGCCTCACCTCAGTCACACCAAACGCTGCCTCATGTCGCTCACACTGCCACACCAAACACTGCCACATTTCACACTATCACACCTCACCCTACCACAATTCACACTACCACACCCCCTACCTCCATCACAGACACTTCCCTAACACCTCTCATCTTTAAATGCCATCGAGTGAGTTTCGTCTTTCAGTGTATTTTGATGAGCTTCTACATACTCAGATCACTGCCTGGTTTTCTTGATTGCCATACTGAAATTACAGACTGGTTTATATCATTTTCACACTCAGATCGTACTCTTCAATGAGATCATAGACTAGTTTTGTGACTGCTGCAGTCAGGTTCAATACAGGTGTTCCTTACTGTTGCATTCAGACACTGGATTGGCATTTTACATTTACAAACTGAGAATCCAGGGTGAAACTTTTTTAAACTGGCACACTTAGATACCAGTCATTTCTTTTCCTTTTCACTCTGTTTATTTTGTTTTTACTCCTTTCAAATCCCGTACGGGTTTATGTAACTGGTCCCTTCATCTCATAAACCACCATTTCCCTCAAATTCTGGCCGGCGGTGACAATGCGCCCCATCATTCTGCCTCATTATATTCTTTCATAATACCATACAGTATGTAGTGTCGCTCTCCAGAGGCAGCGCTCTCGTGGGCTTAGGAGGCTCTCTGGCATGTCTTCCTCGCAGGATTATTTCCATCTATGGCATGCTAATATTCTCTTGTGTCGTATTTATGCGATCACCAATCATCATCATCCTGACTCTTTTTCTCACTTAAGGATGTGGTGACAGGATCCAGACTAATGAAAGAGAAAGTACAAACGTGGGAGAACCATCAACAGCATGCCTAGTGACACGAACCAGAGTCTTCCACACATCATTTAAGCTCTCAAAATCCTGATTCTGCCAAACAGGCCCAGCCACCTACATATATTATATACCTATATTTATATCAATATCTTTATCTCTCTCTCTCTCTCTCTCTCTCCAAACACACACACACACAGTGCACCATAACATACACTTATGTTATTGATGCCAATCCGTGTAAGCACAAAAAAAAATTAGAATAGCGTGCAAGAGAATAAACAAGATCTAATGCCCAAGTCAATCACCAAAGATGAGGCGCTAAGAGAGCCTTTCAAACGCACGAGAACGCGGCCTTCGATACCTGATAACTTATAGCCATTTCACGTTTTATATTATACACTGTCGCCAAACTGATGATGGATGGAGGCTGTGCCCTCTTCTTTTAATAACCCCATCGGGACGAAGGCGTTTTATCATATTTTACTCCTGCTGCTACCAGACCATTTTACTCAGCCTGAAAGGATTTAGTTCAGGAAGGCATTCTCTAACATCTTTAGTTCGAAAAATTTCTTTTGCAAGATACAATCGTTTGGAGACTGCAAGCATAACTCTACATGCGAGGAAGACATTTTCATTTTTTCTTGCTTCTACCGTGCAGTTTTATTCAGCTTAGGAGAGAACCATGGAACTGAGAGAGCTAATGAAGGCTATATCTAACGCCTCCAGATCGAAGAGTCTCTCCTAAGCTAAGATCATTGGGACGTAGGAAAGCCGACTAATTCTAAGTCACTTCTAACATGAATAAGCTGACGGAAGAAAACTCATCTAATTCGGGGAAAAAAAATCTCCTGAACTGAATAGGATGATCTGGAGGTAGCAAGAATAAACTAAACAAGGCGTAATCGTAGTGAAGGGGTCAATCGCTGCCGCTTCCTCCATTACCCAGCTGACACACAAGAGATTATTTTTAAATTATGTATTTTTGGAGCCAAGTGCCGCGAGAGATATCACTGTGACGGCTAGAGCTTTGTTTCTTTGAGGTTAGTAATGGATAGGATTATTATGAAAGTGCTTTCTACTTTTTGATGCCACTCTGCTGTTGAAATGCCATTGGTTAATATGAGAGAAAACTTGAGTAGAATCTCTCACTCTGTCTCCCTGTCTCCCTCACTCACACACACACACACACACACACACACACACGGTAACTGAGAAACCACTACATTAAATATCCTATATGCAGACTTCCAATAAGCTAATATTTTAAGTGCTTTACTTGCCAGTATGTAAACTTGTACAAAAAAGTTTACATTGGAAAGAAAAAAAGACATATCCTTGTTCCTGTGCGAGTGGAACAAATGTATTCACTCTGATCAGGTACAATAATCCTTTTTTGCCTTATAGCCTACACATAATACAGGTGTGACAAACGAAACTCCTCCAGGTGGCTGCAGATTAGTAGTTTATATGAATGTCTGCCAAGCTGTAGGAAAGATTTTGCTTCTTACCACACCTCTGCATTTGAATTATTTATGTGAATTCTTAAGTGGTTTTAGTTACGATTTTTTAAAATTCTGTGAAACTGCAAGAAAATTCAGTTTCCCACCCTTATTTTAATTATAAGAGTGTGGATTTATTGGAAATACTTAGTAGCAAATTACTTTACTTCTGAATTACAGTATCTCAATAGTTTCTTGTTTGTCTCTCATGGAATTACATAAGTTTATGTCCATATCCAAACATTCTGAATTTTTGCAGTATGGTGTCTATGATTTTTTTTCTCCACATTCTTATTTTACACTTTCTCAATGACTTGTTAGTGCCTGTAAATCTATTGCAAAAATGTTTAGTTTCTCCAAGCATAATATTTTAGCTACTACTAATTTTCGATATCTTTAGTACTCTTTAAATTTATAAAACATATTTTGTCAGCTTCCCCCCTCCTTCTTTTGTAGTTTTGGGATGTCAGTCAGTATCATACTGTTTGTGAAACCACAGGATATACTTACAGTACTTCTAAATAATATTACTTCTAAATAATATTACTGCAACAGTATATAATATTGACTGTGATTCCAGAACACATTCATATTTAATCACCATTACAGTACCTCAGCTCTCTCTCTCTCTCTCTCTTTTACCTTTGTGACTGTGAAAAATATTAAGTTTCTTACAATATGTTTTACAATTTTTGTATGCCTTAGTGGTATATTATTATGCTTATGAAAAAAAAAAAAAATATATACAGTTTCTTACTCTACTTTTGAAAATCGTTGTCTCATTAGTTTATAACAATATCTAAAAACAGAAGAATTTCTTAGAACCCTCTCCATACCTCTGTGTTTTTTCCTTGATACCTCAACAGTTAATTCCAGTATATGTAAATATTTACGACGTCTTATTTTACCTTTGTATAATTTACTCTTAACTATTGTATATGAAGAACTCTGTCAATTTTCATATCTCGTGACTCTCAGAGAAATATTTAGTTCTTACATGGGGATTTATTTTTGAATTTCCATACCTCAGTTTTATAACGCCTGTGAATTTAGAGGGAATATTTTGAAATAAACTACTGAGTATATTTGAATGTGACTAAAAACAATTATTTACTTCTTCCACAAATATTTTCTTTTTATGTCTTATGTCTATTTTATTGCTATGAATTTATAAGAAGTTTGTAGAATGAAAATATACCGGGCTTATTCTAGTGTCTGTAAAAAATAGGAGATATTATAATTAAAACATATCAAGAATATAATGTGCAAATATTTTCAATGATATCATATCGACGATTATAAAGTGTTGATTTATACTGAATACTGTACTTTGAATTCTAGCATATCAAGACGATTTTAATGTCTATGGAATGATTGGCAGTGCTATGAATTCTAACATATCAGCAATTTAATTTAACATCGTGGAAGGTGTAACAAGTTATGAATTTTAATGTCTACGGCTATGAGGAATAATTTTCATTCACTTTACAAGAAAGCTTCGAACTGGAGGGGTTAGATATAGCCTTCTTTTACCCCCTTATACAAAGAGGCCTCTCCCAGCCCGAATACTACAACCAGAATAATAAAAATAATAACAAAGACGTTACCGTATTGAAGAGGTTAATTTTCGTGAGCTTCTTAAATTGCCGTCAGAAATTAATGGGACTAGATACACTATGAACCATTATTTCTACTCATCCTTACCCTTTCCACTGAATGAAGGAAGTTCGCAGCCAGAGCTTCAAACACACAACAGAAACCCAACTTTCACTGTATACACTGTAGTCTAGTTCGAGGCTTTGCCAGTCTATGTGAGAAGCAGTTCATGATGACACTGATACTTGGGCAGTCTGGCAAAGCGTCGAATTATAACCCGAACACAGGACAAATGGGCTTCGTTTAGTTTCACATGGAACAGAGACCCATCGTCCAGTGTTAAGGTGGCAATTCGAAGCCTTGCTAGATTACATGGGATGCAGTTCGTGATGACGCTGTGTCCTGGGGAGCCTGGCAAAGTTTCGAATTACTACCTGGACACCGGATGACTGGGCTTCGTTTGCTCAGACCCGTCTGTAACTTACTCTCGCCAGTGGTGGTAGCATAGTTTGGACAGTAATGATGGCTCGCGAGTGTACAGTCGCGGACAAAAGAATCGTTCCACATTTTTAGTCGAACATTTATGAAACTATTGCACATCACCCCATTTTTTTTTTTTTTTTAGTAAAACAATTACTAAACTCTTAAATAATACTCTGAAACGTGAATTAGGCTTCCAAGATCGCATCACTATGTCGCGAAAGTTATCGGTCAGTCTCGTTATATATCATTCTAAAACGGATTGATACTTATGTCCATAAAAGTCTGCATTTTCGGTATCTGTGTTACAAACCTGAAAGGAGGAGATACTAATCCTAAGATTAGTAAAATCGTCTGGCTGCAGTGAGACTCAAGTAGTTAGGTTCTCTGGAGCTGTGAAAGGGTTACAGGCAGTCTCCATTAACCCTTTCATGACCTTGGGCAACTTTAACTATTTTGTTCTGACTTTCGCCGTGCTATTTTGTTCAGCTTAACCCCGTGAATCCGGTGATATCTTGATTATTCTTACTACCTTCAGACTATTTTATCCATCATGAGAGAGATTTTTAACTGAACTAGAGGAATTAGGTATAACTCTCATGTTACCCCTCTCGTCCCTTTTTTATCTACGTTTATCCTATTCACATATTTCTCTCTCCTCTCCCCCTTTCCACTAATCTCTATTTACTCCCCTTCGTTTTGTCCTCTTCCTCTTTCCCTACCTCCCTTCCTTCCTACCACTCTTCCATTCATCTCTTCATCCCATTCCCCCACTTTCTTCTCCATTCTTTCACTACTAGATGTTTGTCCAGAGCTGAATACACTGGTCTGGTGATAGCAAGAATAAAATATACAATAGATCACCGGACTGAAGGGAAATTTGAGTGACTGATGGAAGGACAGGCATTATTCTTGGAAGTTTGGCTCTCGCGGCTCACTTGGTTTCCTTACTAAAAATGAGTCTTGTAGTTTATAGTTGCTCCACGAAGAAGACTATTTTCATTTTGTACTGATTTGTAAACATGGAGACAAAAGAATATAAAAAGGTTTCTATTGCACAACTTACTGCTTTGTACATAAATATTTCAACTATAGTAACCCGTTTCAGACATTCATGAAATAAAGCGTCAGAATCTTTCATTTGTTTACTTATCCGGGTGAATGATACAGGAGTAGAGGTAGTAGTAGTAGTAGTAGTAGTAGTAATAGTAGTAGTAACTCCAGGCTCATATGGACGTGAACTCGGTGGACTGCAGGTCGAAGTCGCCTCTTGCAGGCCACCATCCTCTTTTCGGGGTATAGGAAAAGGAAGATGCACTACAAGCTAAAAACGCATTTACCACATTTGCTTTATGTTCGTCATTTTCTGTCTTGCTGCATCACGTCAAAGGCAGTCAATTGCAGTATGGACACGGCAGGACACCAGGCCTCTCTCACGTTAGGAATATTACCCAACAGACGACAGTTAAAAGACAGTCTGTACGTGAGTTTTATGCCGAATACCAAAGACTTGGGTGATGCATATATGATTGTCTGAGCAGGATGATAATAGCTCCCACAGTATTGTATTTCCTCATTCTCTGTTTGTGGATCTTACGTCATCCCATCGTTAAGTGGAAAAAAAGCAATGATGATGATGATGATGACGATGATGAGTGAACAGGTAAAAAGACCTACTTCACTGGGTGCTATGCTGACGGAGTGTTGCATTCTCGTTGAAATGGGAGACTTTGTAGTACTTTTCCTTAGCGATAAATTTTGCGTTTGACTCTTATCTTGTAGGATATCTATGCCTTTCATATATCGACATAAAGCGCATCAGTAACAAAGTATTATTGACACTCGGTCTGCTAGGATTCACTCTTAACTGAATATAATCATCTAGTGTCGGCAAAAAAATATTATGATTTAGGGATAAGTGATACGAAAATTTTTAAGCTGAAAAGAATACGTCCCATTCTCTGACTGATTTTTTTTTTTCCTTTTCACATCCTTTTAACGCCCAAAACTAAATACTTCATATTAATTCTATTTTAACTACGACCAGACGAATTCCTTCATCTTAAAAAGGGTGTTGGCAATGAACAGGACAAAGAAGCTTCTGCATTACGACAGGCTTACCTCAATAACATCGTCTGGAGGGTAAGAATGAAATGGAGAGGGATGTGGGGTTAGGGCGATGATGATGATGATGATGATAATGATGATGGTGATACAGAATTAAAATGAATATGCTGCGATAAAAGAATAATGATACAAAATACATACCACACTAGTAAATAACAGGGCTTGACTCATCCATCACTTAGGCTTCCGCTGAATATCGTCGTCAGGAGTTAATCAATACAAAACTACTTCAAGGCCATAAACTAGATGTCGTAGGAGACTTTTCCATAGCGATTTGTTCTGCATGTTACACCTTAACATTACACTGCCACGATCTTTTTAGTTTAACCCGTCAATCTATCAATCAATCAGTTAATCAATCAATGCTCTTGTATGTTATTTATATTTTATTAATATCGTCACAGTTTTCATCAATAACTCGCAAGAAGGCATTGAAGCGTCATGTGCAGAATAAATCGCTAAGAAAGAGGTATTACAAAGTCTCCGGATTCACGTAGTCGGCAGTGTCTCGAACCTGTATTCGAACCTATTTAGATGATGCTAAGCTAATCAGTGAAAAGTATGTCAAGTTCTGTAAAGGTGTTGTCAGACTAATTATACTCTTTTTATTTTAACCTGCCCTTGATTCTCTTCCTTTTGCAGATTATTTCGCGTAAATTGAAGAAAGAGAATGTTACGTACTCTGAATAATTTTTTTTTTAGCTGGTCACTGACACAAATAGGCATTGCTACGGCTCTGTATCCCTTACAAAGCAGTGCACCATGACTAGCATCATTTTCTAGTGTTCATCTTCTTGCTACAACTAAGCGTTCAAGAGAGGGAAATGGCAGTTTTACACCAAGTTGAAGAGAAAACAGTATATTAGCAACAGCAATCAAACAGGATGAATTCTAGTAACTTAGTTCCTAATCCAACATGTATAAAGGAGTTACTGACAGGGACCGTACTCCCAACTCCAGGTGTGTGTGTGTGTGTGTGGTGTGTGTGTGTGTGTGACACGAGTGAATATGCTGAAATCCATAATCTATTTATTCCCTTCTTAAAAAAAAAAAAAGTTATTAGGAGTTTATTATATTATTCATAATACTGTACATCAGTTAGTAATGAAGCCAGGCGTCCAAACTCTTCAATAAACTTGAATTTTACTGGAACAGTTTGGCAAAACCTCACCTAATTTGGAGTTAGTATTGGAAAGGAATAAAGGATTGCCACTAAAAGTACGTCTATGACTGTTCTCAAGACAGCAGATTTGAGAGTTAGAAGCCGGAGAGAGAGAGAGAGAGAGAGAGAGAGAGAGAGAGAGAGAGAGAGAGAGATGAGTGGATGTGCAGGCCGAAATCTCCACATCGATCCACCCAGGCCCAGAGGGGGTTAGTTCACGCTCCGTCCACCAGACCCAAATGTCACCACCGTCCAATGGCCCTTTTGGCTAACCCGAGACCCAAGGAGAACCTTCAGTCCGATGACGTATTTATTTTAATCTTTCAATTACAAGATTATCTTTATTCTGCTGTGTAGAAACTTTAGAACTGGGTAGGTTTAATAATTTATAGCCTTCATATACCTTCCATTATACAAGTAAGTCTCCGAAAAGTTGTGACTGCATCCAGCTTCGGAGAGACTTCGAACTGGAGGGGGTTAGACATGGCTCTCATTAATCTCGTCATTTCTAAAGATATTCTCAAAGCTGAATAAAATCCCTACTGCTGGTAAAAAAAGAAAAGTTGCTGCTGCTGTTGTTCCTGTGACCCCAGATTCACCTTAAATGTGAACCCGATGGTCTGCTGACTTCAGTTGTCCCACCATGGCAGGCCAGAATACTCTTTTGGGAATGATAACGATAAGGTTAAGGAAGGTTCCCATACCCGAGCAGTGGAACTGCTGGGTTGCATTGGTGCCGCTAATTGATGTAATCCCTCTCCTCCACCAGAAAACACAGAAAGGACGATACTGATGGGATTAACAATAGAATTTGTTCATATTAACTAAACTGCACACTTATTCGACGCGTATATTTATTTCAAAACAGGAGTATACAAGACTGAACTATACAGTGTATGGGTCTACTGTACCTGATAGAATGTGGGCTATAGATCTACTGTATTCAGTCCTAAAAACAAAGGTACTATACACACAATACGCATACTTGCGGAGCAGTATTTACAGCTTTCTGATTCACCGATCATTAACATACAGTATTGCAATTTTATAAGCACATATGGTCAGAACTGGGACAAATTGTTACTATTTTCGTAGAGCAGGAAGACCCATCCAGCTTTTGAATTTTCTCCCTAAATCAACGTAGTAGCTAAAACATCCCCTTACAACAGAGTTTCAAGCTTTCCTGCAGCTTACTACTTGCACCATTTACAACATTTGTTTTAGCTTTACTCTTTGCATTGTTACTGACGCACTTCTGTGTTTTATTTAGACTAGCACAAGACAATATGTTTCTGATGGTAGGGCTGTTGGTATTTAGAAAGTTAAAATCTATCTATATAAACCCTTTGAAAGCTATAATTCTCAACTAATATGCCTTCTAGTTTTAGCTGGGATAAAATACCTTGCTGCGTCACTAACAACACAAGAGCTAATGATATTTGACACTGATTATAAGACAAAAATTCACGACGACATTCACAAACAACTTAAGGATAAATTCCGTCTTTTGTAACTCATACTGCAAATACATTACAGTAGGTACAACTTATTAATAAACTTACCATATCATTAATAACTACAAATAAGCTCTACGGTTCAGAATACCAACAACATCTTTAATTACAGTAAGTACACATCTACTATTAAGTACAAAGCACCATAATGGAAGACTTGAGATGTCTATGTGGAAAATATGAGTCGCCACGCCAGGGCATCTAAAAAGAAAGCCTTATTAATCTCAGCTACTTTAAAAGCTAGTTCGTGTAATGGTCATCAATGTGGTTAACTGTACAAGATTTTACGTGCAGAATCTGTCTGTCTGTGGGTCTTTCTGTCTCTGTCTCTGTCTGTCTGTCTCATTCATTCCGTAACAGTAAAACTACTTGCAATATTTATTCACATACCAAAAACTACGTCATTTATTCACAACAGACACTTAACCACAGATTCTATCCTTAACTCTCTCAACCCAGCGATGTGCTGTAGCTCTACTGATTTCTCATCGCTAGGACGTTTTCATTCAGTTTAAGACAGTCTAGTGGTGAAAGAATGAAAAGAGGTTATAAAGTCTTTCGTAAGTGGAAAAAAATCGTGTGATGGTAGCAATAATAGAATGTAAAATACATCATCGGAGTGAAATGGTTCTTCAGTCGAGCCTTTAGGGCTGACAAAACTGATCAAAACCTTTTCCAGTGCAAACTAACTCTTAAATGCAAAGTAATTTGGCTTTCACATTCCGTAACTCACCTAGCCACACCAATGTGAAGTACAGTACACTCAGCTTTCACACGATTTTGAATTTCCATATCATAAGAATGTAGTTCATAAAACAGCTCTACCAGATTCTAAACTGATATGAATTTCATTTGATTAACCATTAAAAAAATGAATAGCATAAACTTCACAACACTACCTAGGGTACATTGGGTGTGGTGTTCTGGCAGTATAAAAATACATTCTATCAACTGCTCGTTTTTCAGACATATTAATACGGTACTAGCTTTTCATGTTTATCTGTAGTCTTAAATACGGATGTCAAGCACACAGAAATACAGAAATGTATTCATTAACAAGTTTCAGAATAACCTATCCTACTGACGTAAGCATTGCACATGTCCTCACAAAAACTGACGGAGAGACAGTGTCCTAGAAAAAAACAACCGTTCTCCCACTTTCAAGTCTACTTTGAATAACAAAAAACTTCAGTTTAAAAGAGAAAAGTGTATTAAAAAGGCAAGGACCTTCATCATAAGGAAAAGCTTTTCCAGTAGTTCTTGTACTTTCCCTGCCCTCCCCCCCCGAAATAAAATAAAATATGGAAATACATTAAATATAAGTTTTTTTAAAAGCCACAGAGCAACTGAAAAAAGATCCATAGAGATCTAAAACTAAAGGTCAGACTTAGCTAAAACTTAAATTTTCACAACCTTCTCCTTGAGCTCTGCTGATGTTCTTTACCCTGATAAGTGCCCGCTTTCACCCTCATCACTAAAAGACACCCCCCTCCATTTTTTTTTTTTTTCATAAACAGTAAAATTATAACTCTGATGCTGAACGATTTCCATTTTTTCATCATCACTGCTTCTCGTGACTGAACATTTTTTAGTCCTTTTGAACTATCCATTCTTCTAATGATCAGACTCTACTGACGTTTCTACCACCAAGGAATAGTCGTTCCCCTGTTTTAAAATGACCTAAGTCAACTTAAATACGACTCATGACTTGCTCTGAACTTTCATCTCTTCTCAAACGTTCCAGACACCCAAGAGTAAACATCTTCCTGTTGTTAGTTCGACTACAGTTTCTTGTTTGCCTTGAATGTTTACTTTCCCCCCCCAAGAATCCCGAGCACAGAGTAGTAGTTGTCCTCTTCATGGAGTTTCTGGAGACGACATTAATATGATGCCTTCCTTGCCTACAACGTTCAATTCTCTTTGGTACTGCCGTTCTCCTGTTACAAAATTTAAGTCCACTCGCATACGGTTCCTTGAGTGCCTTGGACGTTCATTCTTTCTTGGTATGTAACAGTCACCGTTCTCACACTGCACAATCTAATTCAGGCCAGCGAAAACACAGTCCTTCTCCTTGAACGTTCACTCATTCTCGACGTACCTGATATTCAAGAGTTGTCGTTCTCCCACTGCACGATCTTATCCAGGGAGATCACGGCTCTCGAACGTTCACTCTGACTTGACGTTCCCGAGCGAGGAGGAGTAGCCGTTCTCCTCCAGCCAGTGGACAATGACCCTGGCGTTGGCGTTGACCCAGGCTATATTGTTGGTGGTCCTCTCGATACCCTGGTCCACGGCTCGTTTCGCTGTCCCAAGATTATCGGCGTTCTTTTCCCGGAACTTCTTTATCTGTGGGTTAGAGGTTAAATTAGATTAACTTAGGTTAGGTTAGGTTTGGTTAGGTTAGGTTTGGTTAGGTTAGGTCTGGTTAGGTTAGGTCTGGTTAGGTTAGGTTTGGTTAGGTTAGGTTTGGTTAGGTTAGGTTTGGTTAGGCAAGGTTAGATCAGGTCAGGTCAGATTATGCTATCTTATTTTAAGTTATGGAATGTTACGTTATGTTATGTTAGGTCATGTTATGTTACGTGATGTCAGGTTAGCTTAGGTTGTCAGGTCAGGCTAGGTTAGGACACATCATGTCCTGTAATGCCATGTTATGTTGTTTTATGTTATGCTAGAACAGATTAGGTTAGGTCAGGTTTGGTTCAATTCGGACAAGGTTGCGTTGCTTAAGTTAATGTCTGATTAAGATGGGTTAGTTTTCATACGTTTATTTAGGCAGGGTCAGGTTAGGCTGCATTTGAATAGGTGAGGATAGGCTGGGTTAGGCTAAGTAAGCTAGGCAAATTATGCTGCATTAGATTAGGAGAAAAAAAAAGTGAAAAAGTGCTTGATTCTAAAGGCTTCCAAGGCCAAAACAATATAACCAATGTCATGCAAGCAGCCCCCTTAAACCCAAGAAAACACTGACAAAAGTTTTAAATCAGACTCTCCCAGTCCACGAACGAAACTAGTAATAAACCATGAGAATAAAGCCCAAGCCACGAGAACATCACCCAAGTCACAAGAATATCGCTCTTGCCATGAATATATCGCCCAAGCCACATGCATATCGCCCAAGCCACATGCATATCGCCCAAGCCAC
>JAGKTI010010380.1:0-16339 GCA_018397915.1 Birgus latro
TGTGTGGAATTCCGTGGTGTGGTGTGGAGTAGTAAACACATAAACACCAACACCTTCTTCACCACCATTAATATTTTTAACCCTGAAATATAAATTTTTCTGTTCCCTCCGTAAACAGTATCCTATACTGCATTACCAATTAAGAGGAAGTGTTTTAATATTTCTAAGTCAATATTTCCTTGCAATATTCTCAAGAACTTATTTTTTTCATTACTATAAAGTGTGATTATTTTTTTAATCCACCACCCAATCCTTTAATTTCCCACAAGGAGCGTATGGGATCTGAGATTGGCTTTTCAGTCCTGACATTTAAGGTGATGGTGAATAGTTACTCTCTTCTGAACGCCATTACAGCTCTTTTTCCTTGACCTAAAGCCAATTTCCCGTCCTTTTACAGTTTACTTCACGCGTCTTAGTGGTGGGATAAGATTACAACGGTTCTTTGTCCCTTTCATTGCACATTTTCGTGACTACCATAAGATTCTAATGTTAATCTTGTGTTACAACTCAACATTCAAGACGGGGGGAGCGGTAATTTTACACCAAGTTAGAGTGAAAAAGGGTTGATCAATTAACCTCAGGCATTTCTCAGACTTACAAGAGCCACATCTGCTTAGAATGCATTAAGTCATTATACAACCAGCCGTTCATTTGATGGTTATTTGGTTACCACCCAACGTAATAGTGGCTTCCTAGGTTACAGGAAGGTAGCACTATAATGAGTGAGTGGATGGTGGGTGCCTTCACTTACTACCATATGAATAATCCTTACTTAAAATATTCAGTGCGTGGATTATGATCCAGTTGAAATAAGGATCATTTCAGTGAATAATCCGTTGTTGGTTTGACGTGTTTTCTTTTCTTTTCAGTACCTTATCTATACCAGCGACAAACAGGCTTGCAATAATAATGATGATGATGATGATGATGGCGGTGTCATATGGTGACTGTGGTGGAGGTGGTGGTGGTAATGGTGATGAATTATCCCTAGTTTCAAACCGTCTCATCATAAGCAACATCAGATCTGACATACACCACTGTATATCTAATATCAGACTGTATGAGGTCGAATGCAGGACCGAACCTTCTCCTCTGAGGGAGAGTGACGGACAAAATTTACCCTTCCCTATGCAGTCTATGTTCTGTAGTGAAACCAGTGCAGCTGAAAGTGGAACTGATGTATTGTACCGGCTGTATTTATGGTTGTCAGGGTTTGTATCAGTACAATGGAAATAATCGAAATAATCGAGTAACAGAAATGCACAGTAACTGACTGATCTTACTGCCTATCAAGAGAGAGAGAGAAAAAAATACTACCTCATTATGTCATTCTCAGTTTCACCTATGGCTATTTTTCGAGGTGGTGAAATATTAATTAAGTAGAAGTGCAATATCTCTCTGTGCAATCAAAGAGAACATGGAACTGCATACTCAATCCTTCGATATGTATGCCGATATCTTATAAGCCCATTTACTCACATTTCCCAATTTCTGAATGTTTTTACGGTCATTTTTACTTTTGGGAGGGGGACTGACCTACCCAACAATCACTAGGGGGCCATGCTTCTCAAATATAGCGTTATTGAGGACAGTCTATTGTACAACATGTACTAAAATATCAGATCCATATCTGCCTTCTGTATACTATTGCTTAGAATATTAAATTTGGAAAAGGGGGCTGAATCCCTTTAAAATCATAGTCAGAAAATTGTATACAGAACAAGATCCCCATCACCCAGGATAGTGGAAAGGGTGAAGGGGACATCTGTTGCGCCACAGTAATTTACAAGTGAAGCACATTCACGAATAAGTCGCCAACAGCGCAGGATGATATAACTGATAGACAACACCGCATCACAGATATCACAGTGGTTTCATATGGGTTAACCCAAGGAATCCCATCGACGTAAAACGTATGGGTACGTCGCGATGTTTAGTCACAGCTACACCCATCGACGTATTGGTATGTCGCACAATTGCAAGGGTCATAATTTGCACAATTTTCAAGTTTCATGGGTGATTTTTGGTAGGCATATGTGGCAGACCTTCCTCTACCTGCTTTCAAGAGGAGATACTGCCTGGCCCCACCTAACCCCCCCCCCCCCCCCCCCCACACTGCGGCAATTCACCTGTTACCAGTAAGCTGGCCAGTAAAGGTATGTTGCCCTACGGTCTCTTCAATGACGAAATTTACGGTGAAAGTGATTCCTGAGGTGGAGGACAAACAAATAAAGAAGCTAGAGCAAGAAACAAACAGAAGTGATGAGGTGCTAATGTCATAAAGGAAGGTGCCATATGTGGACGTGTTTGGTGACTGAACAATACTTCTATTGCCTATATAAATGTATTAAAACCAATATAGTATGTTATTACACATAATTTCGTACCAAATACATAAAAAAAAAAAAGTAATTGAAAGTGGCTTGAATTAGTTAACCCTTCCATAGTTCGTTTTCTTTAGCCAGGTACCGTGAAAAAGAAGGAAAACATAAGGTTGCATGACACCTGTATCAAAAGTTTTAAGCACAGGATCGCGATTTCTCTATGAATTTTCGATGTTTTTCACCAAAAGGGAAGGTTTGAGCCAATAAAAAAAAATATTCCAAAAATGCTCGGAATTTTGGGGTATCGTGGTTGGAAATCGGTCGGGACGTGACGGGTTTATATAGTGGAATTAAGCAGCAGTCTCGCCAAAACATTTTCTTCTGGGTGACTGGGACGGTTGGTAGTATCCCAGTCGCCCAGGTACGGCTTGCATGTTGCAATATTTAGTCTGGTCCACTGACCTTGCCACAGATGATTTATTGATTTCTTTCTGAGAGACAGACTCGACAGTAGATCACGAGGAATGTCCCAAGTCTCCTCGAGCTCTACAGCCGACTTTGCAAATGAGTAAGCCTGCTCATTGCCACAGATACGACAATGACCAGGCACCCAGATCAGCGTGAAGGACTTGTTGCATGAATGCAATATATTAATGATGTGGCTCAGGATCTAGTGTGAGTCTGTAGTGCAAGATGCAATTGCCTGAATGGCTGATTTCGAATCTGAAAATATGACAAATGAGTCACGCCTAGAAGTTAAAGCATAGGCTATGGCTTTGTCAATACCAAAAAGCTGAGAGGTAAACACAGATGTATGAGTCTGTAGCCGATACCTGAGGGAACATCCAGTCAACCATACACTTGCACATGCACATTCACTTGACTTGGAGCCATTGGTGTACAATTGGTGGGACCCCAAGTGACAAACAATGATATTAACCTGCCCAGTCCCCCCGACGTACGATCCATGTCACAACTTTTTTTCATGCTGAGACCCACTGACGTGCATCGTACGTCAGTCGATTGCAAGTTCATTGTTCGCACATTTTTCAATATATGTAGGTGATTTTTGGTAGGCATACGTTGGAGACCTTCCTCTACCCCCAGCCAGGTGGCAACACTGCCTGACCCTGTTCAACCCCCTCCCCTCGGGGGGCGCGCGATTTTCTCGCAACTCACCTGCTAACAGTGACCTGGCCAGTAAAGACACGTAGCACCACGGTCTCTCTGACGACGAAATTCAAGGCGAAAGTGATTCCTGATGTGGAGGGCAAAGTATATGTGGCACCAGAGTTAGTAATGAACACGAATACTGAGGAGGTAACATCGCCAAGTTAGGTGCAATATGTTGATGTATCTGGTAAGGGAACAACGCTTATATCGCCTATATTATTGGGTGAAAAACAATATACTCTTGTACTACATATATATTCTTTCCAAATAAATAAATAGCTATGAGGCTGTGTGGTTTTGGTTAAGTTTCTCTTGCAATGGGATCGTATTTTATGAAGCGCAGCATGATAAAAAACGGTAGTCTGGAAAGGGATCTCTTACCTGTTTAGAATATTTTTCGCTTAAGATGAGCGCTTTCTAGCTGAATTTTCGATGTTTTCACCAAAAGCAAAGGTTTGAGCAAAAAAAAGACAAGTTGAAAATCAGTCGGGTTCTGGGGGTGTGGTGGGTAAAAAAGCGGTCGGAACTGGGCAGGTTAATAAACATGTGGTGGACCTCCACCTCTGGCGCCTTGGACTTTGGTGCTGGGAACCATGAAACATCAACAGTAAAGCCAGGTGGATCCCAAGGCAGTATATTTTTAGACACCAACTTGTCAGTCACAGAGGTCCACACCAAGCTCCTGAGGCAGTAAATGGAAGCAAAAGGCAAGTGGTAAGTGGACCCCTCGCATAAGACGGTGGTACTGACACGGGGGTACAGGCCACCTTACCGATATTACTTTTCCTAAGTGTCCGTAGGCCATAGGACAAGGCCAGGTGGTCGTGGCGATTATGGAGGAGAGGCACACTTGCCTCAACTTCCATACGTGCTACACGGCTACACCAGACGGCTCCAAGACACATTCAAAAACACTTATTCTGTAGCATGTCCAACCTTTCAACTTGGCATCGGATGCCGAACCATACACCAGTGCACAATAGTCTAGCTTCGATCGAATAAGGGACTTATACACCATTAATAAAAATTTCTTGTAGAATTCATATAAGTATATTGTACTCGTAGACGAGCTGTAGTTAACCGTGAGTATATTTGTAAGTAGATAACCTTAGTTCTCTTTGTCATGCAATGACAGGAGGAAATAAAAATGAGTCTGGGGTTGTTTGTAGTTTTATTCACTTCATAGGGAGGGCTCAAGATTAACTCTGAGTATATCACACAAGAGTGTAAAGTGTTGATAGCGTTTTATGCTGGCTAACTCTCACTCCTTTATTCCTACTGTTCTCCTCTCTTAGTATAGACCACCTTCTCGATCCCACTCCTGTTTCCTTTCTGTCTCCTAACTCTTCTCTCATATAGGAGAGCTGTGTCACATGTAATGGACGGTCATTGGAATCTTGTTGAAGCCAATGTGTGTGTGTGTGTGTAGCTCTGTCACATGTAATGGATGTTCGTTGGAATGTTGTAGAAGCCAATGTGTGTGTGTGTGTGTGTGTGTGTGTGTGTCTGTGCGTGTATGTGTGCGTATTGTACCTTTCCTGTCAAGCATCACGAGACGCAGAATGGCATTTCGGAGAGAAAATGTGTGAGCATCATTTCCTCCAGTCCTAGGTATGACTTTCATTTAACCTCAAAATTACACATTTTTCTTCCTAGCTATTATGCATCGTATTATGATAATTTAGAGTCCTGACATCCTGTCAGCTCCCCAAGAATTACCCACTAGGTACTTGAGGTCATTTAACGGTTTATCAGAATGAGTAAGAAAATTATTAATGTAAATTTTAAAGTTCAATCTGCGATGAAAATGTAGGCCCCAAAACTTCACAGAATTTTGAAAAGGTACTGCCTGATTATCCAAAGTCAAGCACAAATTTGGTACTTTACGATTAGTGAAAACTACAGCAGCACACTTAGGGATGGAAAACTTAAATCCCTACCGCAAGACCCATTGGTGGATGGAATCAAGGGCTACTAAATAAGATGGGACTAAGAACACTTCCCTGAGGCACCCTGTTTTCCGGGTTATTTGACAGAGAAAGTTCTGTCCTTTAAGAAACTGGAAATAAAAATGGGCAAATTACATCTTAAACCATAAGCATAGAGCTTCGTTAATATACCATGTCGCCATGTCATGTTATAGGCTTTATGGATGTCCAGGAACACCCCTATCTTGAATTCTTTATTGGCAAATGCCTCTGCAATACAATGCTACAAATTCAATAAATGATCTAGTGCACTTCTGTATTTACGGAAGCCACATTTTTTATCATTTAACAAATTCTTTGACTCAAAAAAAAAAAACAGCCTATTATTAACCATTCATTCCATGACCTTAAATAGACAAGAAGGCAACTCAGTAGGACGAAATGAAGTGGGATTCATAAGACGACTAGCCTCTCTGAGTATTGGCATAACGTGCGCAAAGTTCCATGTGTTTGGGAATGTTCGTGATGCCCAAAGCTCATTGTACAATGCTAACAGCTTAATCAGATTGTCCTGATTAAGATGCTGGATCATACTGTACATGATAGTGTCTGGTCCTGGGCTGGTGTCTTTACAGGATTTAAGGGCAAGGAGCAGTTCATCTAGCATAAACTCAAGATTGTACGGGGAGTCTACGTCTTCTGTGACAAAGTCTAATATTCGCAGCTCAGCCGTGCGTTTATGATGTTGAAAACGCTGATCGTAATTGGCTGAGCTACTTACATGGGAAAAATTCCTGGCGAGGATGTTAGCAACGTCTATGGGATCGTCATATATGATGTTGTTCACCTGCAACATGGTAACAGGGATATATGGGCATTTATTATTTGATATTCTAATGGTGGACCAGACTTCACTTGACAGTGTAGATCGATTCACTGTGGACACAAAATTCTGCCAGGAGTCACGTTTTGCCCTTATTATTCTCCTTGCCTCAGCTCATGCCTGTTTTTATGCAATGAAATTTTCCTCAGTAGGACAACTGTAAAAATTTTTGTACCTCCTACTGCATTCCGTTAATGCTTGTCGGCAATCCGGCTCCGCCAATGTGCTCTGTGCTTCGCATGAACTGTAGAAGTCTTGGGAATAGCAGCCTCAATTGCGAGTATTATGGAATTGGTTAGATTTACGACCTTAACATTTATGGTCTTCGCAGATATATCTAACTTGGCAATCATTGAAAATGATCCCGAATATGCTCTCTTGTAGTTAAATTTTGGAGGTAGAGGGTCCGAAACAATATCACGTGTGTAAGAATGACAGATAGGTAAATGATCACTTCCCAAGGAGTTGTCCTAAGTGTCCCATGAGAAATCTTGATGTATACCTGGGGAGACCAAGGACAAGTCAATGGCCGAAAGGTTACCAGTACGATCATCTACACGAGTCGCTCTACCATCGTTCAGAAGACGGATGTTTGACCGCAGTATTAGATCAGCTACTTGCTCCCAACGACCATCCATCTTCAAGCTACCCCATAGATAGTGAGGGGCATTAAAATCGCCCAACACTAGCTTGTTTCCTGAAAGATGTTCATATAGTGAATTCAAAGCATCACTGTTATTGGGGCTATGTGGAGGACAGTACAGGCAGCAAATAGACAAAAATGTGTTATTAATTTTTACTCTACACGCAACAGCTTCCAGAGTAGAATTTAGAATCACTTCCATTTATTGGTGTGATATATGTGTGTGTATGTGGCAAGTCCGTGACCATCATATCTTCAATACGAGTGGTAGTGTTTGAACTGTGGAGGATCAGGGTGATCCACCAAGTGCGTCTCCTGTAAACAAATAATGTCTAGCCTATGTTTAGAAAGCAAAATTGCTATATTGTTTAATTTATGCGTTGTTGTTTGCTGATGATACAGTATTGTTGAGTGAAGACGAAGGGGAGCTGCAAGGTTTGGTGAATGAATTTGGGACAGTGTGTAAGAAGAGGAATCTGAAAGTCAATGTAAACAAGAGTAAAGTTATAGTGTTTGAGAGGAATGAAGTCACAGAATGCACAGTGAGGTTGGATGGTGAGGATATAGAGAATGTGAGTGCATTCAAGTACTTGGGTAGTGTGATGAGTAAGGATGGAAGTTTTGGGGATGAAATACTTGAAAGGGTACAGCAGGGAAGGAAGGATGTTGGTTCACTGAAAGCAGTAATGAGAAATAGGGAGGTGAGTATGGAAGTCAAGAAGTCAGTACATGATAGTATCGTGATCCCTACCCTGACGTATGGAAGCGAGGCATGGACCTTTCTAGAGAGTAACAAATCAAGAGTGAGAGCAGTGGAAATGAGTTACTTGAGAGAAGCATGTGGAGTGACATGGAGGGACAGGTTGACGAATGAAGAAGTGAAGGAACGTTGTGGTGTGGATGTGGATGTGGTTGAGAAGATTAGGAGAAATACACTGAGGTGGTTTGGACATGTGGAGAGAATGGAGAATGAAAGACTGACTAAGAGGGTGTATGCAGGTGGGGTGGAGGGACGGAGAGGGAGGGAAAGACCGAGGATGAGGTGGAGGAATGGAGTTGAGAGGTATATGAGGGTGGGGGGAGTGAGCTGGGAGGAGGGTAGGCAAATGATGGGTGACAGAGCAACTTGGAGGCATTTTGTCTGCGGCCACCCTTTGTGGGATTAGGGAGTCAGGCTATAGATAGATAGATAGATAGATTCCGAAGAGTCCTACAATTCCATTGTAACACAGTGAATGAGGCGGTTTAAGATTTATGAGGGTGGCCAGTGGTCTTAATTTTTTTATGCCAACTGCCAACATGCGAGCAACTACCAGGGGACCTATCCCGGTGCTTGCTTACGGAAACCTCCATACATTCATCAATAATGAGGCTCCCAGAGCCCCCCGAGGAAGAGCTTACCCTTCTCTCCCTCTCTGGACCAGGAGCAGGAAGAACGTGAGGACATGACTGTTTCGTAAGGGTGGTCATAGTACTCTTACCAGAGTTGTCAGACTTCGGTTTAGGCTTGACTGACTGAGAGGCAGCAGCAGCCTGAGAGTAAAAAGTTGCAGTGGGGATGTCAGTTTGAGAGTTAATTGGACAGGAGGCTGAGATGGAGAGGTAGAATGCTGGGCAAGAGGAACCAGTTCGGGGTCAGTCTGTGTTTCAACAGAGCACATCACGGGACGGGACATCACCACCGAACCATAGGACCTATTCAGTGTGGGAGTTGCATGCAACTCCTGCACCTTTTTCCTTGCTTCGTTGTAGGAGATATCCTCTGTCGCCTTCACCACGCAGACCTTCTCCTCCTTCCACTTGGGACAGTCCCTACAGGAAGTGGAGCGAGGACTCTTGCAATGAAAGCAACAGACAGTCTCTGATGTACAGTGTCCATCATCATGACCGTGTTGCACATCTGCCATACACTGGTTGTGAAGCCTGACAAGTCTTATCTGTATGTCCATAGAGTTGACATTTCAAACATCTAAAAGGGTTAGGGATATATGGTCTTATGCTAAGAATTTTGTAACCAGCTGTGACCCACGAAGGGAGTACAACCTTGCCGAAAGTCAGTACAATTGTTGCAGTCTTCTTCCTTACGCCCTCTGTGAATCTGGTGATAAATCTGGCATCAATGACATCTTGCACAGCAAGTTCACGTATCATATCGTCCTCTTCCATGAGATCCCTGCAATTGATAACTCCTTTGCAAGAATTCATGGAAATTGGGATCTTAACTCGAATTCAAAACAATGAAACTTGCACAGTTTTAACAAGTCCTGTTCTTGAAAGGAACTGAAAGACTTTACAAGGAGGTCTCTGTTTGCAAGTTTTTTTTACCTATTCCACTTCCCCTGCCCAGTCATCAATGTCCTTCTTAATAATAAAGGGATTGAGACTGCTCAAGGAAGTAGAACCAAGAGCATGAATGATTACAAGTGTAGCATTATTTACAGAGGTGTCCAGCGGGGGTCATGTCTGGGGCCGTTCAGTCTGGGGGCGGTCAGTCCGTCTATCTGTCAGGTTGTTGTCAGTGTAGATATTATATAGGCATTAGTATAATATCTCATAAACACAATATACAGGATGTAGTGTCTGATGGAAATGTACACAGCTTCTCATTAGGAATGTCAATTCACATCCACAATCATGTTGTCCCAGACCATCAAGAATCATTAACATAAATTTCAAAACATCCTTGTAGTCCAGACAACTAAGAATTTCATGACGTATTCAAACACGTGGAGGTCCACAGGATATCTATCAGATGCTTCTACCTCACCAAACATCCTCTCCAACTTGTATATGATGTCACAGAGAAGCCTTTCAGATCAGAATGGGGTGAAGAATGCTCGAGAGCACAATTAGGGCAGAGTAAGGAGAAAGGGGGGGTAGATAATGCCCGAGAGCACAATTAGGACAGAGTAAGGAGAAAGGGGAGAATGGCCGTCACGTTAAGCTCGTTTGTAGATCACTATCAATATAACTGTACAATAAAACTCAGTAACCCAAGAGTGCTGTAACTCACCTCGTTGATAATACGTCTCACGACTTTATTCTGGTTGTACTAAATAACCAATAATCGACTTTCCTACTTCCCTACAAGTAAATACGCCACGTTATTGAGATTTGTGGGCAGAGGTAACAACGAACCTATTTATGATAAACTACGTTAAACTACAGTAAATTACTACAGTAAATTACGTCATTGAGATCAGGACCACATCCCCCCGCCATTGTGACCACTTCACAAGGGGGGAAACGAGCAAGGGACAAAACACACCGGGACCAAACACCTAAGGCTGAAATTGCCCTCTCAAAGCACTCCAGGGAGGCCCGACCGTGTTAATTCACGCCCATTTTTCCTGTGGAATCATTCCACCTCATACGAGTAGAAGAAAGACTATGATGATGATGATGGTGAAGACGATGATGATGATGATTGTGACGATGACTTTTTTCATTTTAAAAAAATCGTCTGGTGTGTTCGTGAAGAAAATACCTTGGCATAATTTCCATTCAAGACGTTATTTTTCCTGGGGAACAAAAGGAAAAAACCTTCTCATATTACCCTTATCATTATACCTAATTGTATCGAGTTATTAAGGACTGATTTCTGTTGGCTGAACAAAGTAGTGTGGTGTTATATACTGCATCCGGAAACCTGTTCTTCTCAGTTAAACCAAATAGTCTTAATTAAGCAAGCGAGAGCATGACAGGTAAACTTCAGCTTGCACACTCCTGACACGGTCGGACAACTCTACCATATTCATTCAAGTTGTGTCATACAGGTCCCGAAGAGCAACTGGTCCGTAGAGTCGAGGAAAACCACTCTCTGTCACTGGAGAGGTGATCCGTCCTCATTCAGTGCTTCACAAATGGGTATGCTGGAGACGTGAATGGCTGTTGGTGAGTAGGTAGAGGTACACTCGACAAGATTTCCACCTGGACCATCTACTCGCGGGATATGGCTAACGTGGCAGCAGCGCGTGTGTGTGTGTGTTCATGTGTATGTGCCCGAGAATTCTTCGAATCGCCAAGCTTTGTCCTCTGTGCTGTATCATATTATTATGTGGTCATTGTATTATGCTGTGATATTGGCTAATAAATATTGTCTGATTGTTTGGGAATAATGAGCTGTGGTGCACTATATGTTATTTATAAAGTCTGATTTATATAAAATAATTCTTCTCATTACTATAGCGTGAACCGCGATACAGGCTCAGTTGTGGTTCAGAAACAGTGAGCAAGTTCACCCAAAAATGGCGCGATGTAGGGAGAAGGGGAAAGTATGGGAGTGAGGGGGAGCTTGGCAGGTGAATGTAATGGAGATGAAGTGGGGTCGCGTCGTTTACTCCAACAGTTATACATTCTTTGCCATTACAGTATATTTATTAAGGTGGCTCAATCGGTAGAAAGGCGGCTTGCAGTCCTAACGGAGCCAGGTTAAATCCCCGCTGAGGCAGGGAACAGTTTAAGGATTTGAGTTTCATTAAATCAAGCTTTACTGATCTGCCAGAAGACCCGCCGACATGTCGTAAAAATACCTCCGCTCATACCAATACACCAGTCCTGTATGAGACAGCCCTAGCATGTATTCAAAATGGAAGGTGGGTGTTAGCGCCGAAGTGGTGACATGTAGAGGCGTATGGTATGTAGCAGGATTGCTGGGCATTGATAGCAGGCTGTAAAGCCTATGCCCAGAGTCAGACACAAAAAAGAATAAATCCTGTATCCTAAATAATAATAAACCTATTAATTTTTTATTATTTATTATTATAGACAGCTGATTACACACTTTAATTTACACCAGGCATAGCATACTCCGTCTCTCGTTAACGTCGGATAACATCCATTTAACACATAACGTTGTGGGTGCAGCGTTTCTTATGCTTAGCTTATCGGATTTCCTTTGATCTGTATATTACGTTATACTATACCTTTGAGTTCAGTAATATATACGTTATATAATGTATAATAAGTGATGTCACGGTGCCTCACCCAGTGGATGTTCACTTAAAGCTACATCACACAGGCAGCAAGTGCAGACAGCAAGTGCAGTAGGCATGTTTCTTACTGACCACACACAGACCACCTTATTCCTCAGCAGCTTTATTAAATCTTTATCACGAGTGGGAAACAGCACCTTTGGCATGTCAGCAGACGGCGAGGTGGCGAGATGTCTAGAACTGCCACTGTGCCAGTCAGGGAAGCATCATATTTTCTTTCTTTCTTTCTATCTTTCTGGTGTATCAGGCTCCACTCCACCAACATGTGGTGCTCTGCAGAGATTGTATGTAGCGTGAGAAGTGCATGTAAGTGTGATTGTTGTGTTGGAGTGGCTTTGGATGTGTATGTAGTCTGTGAACCAAGTGTAATCGCTCCGCGCAAGCTGACTGGGTTCAAGCATAATTTATAGTATGCGACACTGGATCAGCCACAGCACCCCTTATGTCCGCCAAATATTTTAATGGAAAAGAACGTGCCATTGTAACTGAAAAGTTGCGTTACGAAATGCACACGAACGTGCCTAATTCTTGAATAAGTGCCCCCAAATACAAATCATGTCAGTAAGCAAAATATATAATAGTGTGTTGTATCAGTTATATTCTCAGATAAGTTATATTAAGCTATTAAAGTCACAGTTAGGTTGTTATAGTGTATGGAGTAATATCCATTGTAATCAGAGGACAGTCAAAACACATAAGATTTGTATGGAACCCATTTATTAGTAAGAAGTCCACCCACCTTCCTTCTCGATCACCTCCCGCAGTCTGTTTGGCATAGAAGCGACATGGGTTCCGTATGAGCTGCTGCTGGTTTGTGATGTGAGCATGGATGTGGGCCAGTTATGGTGTCCGTTCACTCTCAGGCTCCCAGCAGAACCATATTTCTACCTACGTTTTCGATGGGGTTCATGTCTGTTCCCTCACTGGGCTAGTCCAGCAGCTGAAGGTCCTGTCGACCCCTAAACAATTCCGAGCTTCTTCTCGCCGTGTGGATGGGGCAGCGGTCCTGAACAAAAATCATAAGGCCAATAGGAAACGGATAATTCCGTTCCTGGACTGAGGGGAGGAAAAAATCCTGCACAGTTTCAATGAATATTTCAGTAGTGAACCTCCCATCTATCCTGGTGACGTCACCCATGCCGTGGATGCATACTCATCCCCAGACATTGAAGGTGACGTGTCCACTTCTATCCTCCTCGTAGATGTTCCTATGGTCATGTTCTCTGGCCTTTATCTAGCTACTGTTCTATCACACTCTCTAATCAGTTCTGTGTGTATGTGTGTCTATGTTTGTGTGTGTGTGTGTGTGTGTGTGTGTGTGTGTGTGTGTGTGTGTGTGTGTCTGAGACACACACACACACACACACACACACACACATACACACATACTGTATTTGTCATTCTATGTACTGAATTAAATCTTTTTACGAATTCTGGCGTTCAAAATGAAAATAAACAAAAAAATTTGTAACATTAATACCAAGTTCATTAACACCACACTGTCAGGCTGGCAATACTGAAACAAACGGACCTGGACTATGACTGGTGCGTGAGAGTTGCAACGCTCCCACAATATGCTCCATAATATATTTCGAGTGTTCATAATAAGATGTGATATGGCTGTCCATCAATATGTTAACCTTAATAATTGACATAACTGGAGGAACAGGAACCTCTACATTGACACTATAACGCACCAGAGTAGCTATCGGGATTGGCGGTTTCAGTGGCCACCTCTCTTCCACCTGGTCTCCGCCACTGAACACATGATTACCTCAAACATTTACGAAAACATCACTGTGAGTATGGCTACCCAACGACTATTACTGAAACGTAGACTATGCATATAAGTAGTGTATTGTTTATTGGCTAACGTAATCCGTAAGGTGAGCTGGTAATGTATTGCACTTGTATTTTGACACAGTATTAAACTGTAGGTAAACATAGTATATGCAACGTCATTGCTCATTAACACAAACTGATAGTGTGTGTGTGTGTGTGTCTACTGATAGGCAGCTGACGAGTTGAGCGAGAGAGAGAGAGAGAGAGAGTCGAGGTGGTGGAGAAGGCAGCATGTTTTCCGTTAACGAGAGACGGGGTATGCTATGTTTGGTGTAATTTAAAGTGAGTAATCAGTTGTCTATAATAATAATTAATAATAAAAAAATAGGTTTATTATTATTTAGGATAGGGGATTTTTTTTTTTTTGTGTCCGACTCTGGGCATAGGCTTTACAGCCTGCTATCAAGGCCCAGCAATCCTGCTACATACCATACGCCTCTACATGTCACCACTTCGGCGCTAACACCCACCTTCCATTTTGAATACATGTTAGGGCCGTCTCATACAGGACTGGTGTATTGGTATTACCGGAGGTATTTTTACGACATGTCGGCGGGTCTTCTGGCAGATCAGTAAAGCTTGATTTAATGAAACTCAAATCCTTAAACTGTTCCATGCCCCAGCGGGGATTTAACCTGGGTCCATTAGGACTGCAAGCCGCCTCTCTACCGATTGAGCCATCTTAATAAATATACTGTAATGGCAAAGAATTTATAACTGCTGGAGTAAACGACGTGACCCCACTTCATCCCCATTACCTTTACCTGCCAAGCTCCCCCTCACTCCCATATTTTCCCCTTTTCCCTACATCGCGTCATTTTTGGGTGAACTTGCTCACTGTTTCTGAACCACAACTCAGCCTGTATCGCGGCTCACGCTATAATAATGAGAAGAATTATTTTTTTTTATTAATCAGACCTTATAAATAACATAGTGCACCACAGCTCATTATTCCCAAACAATCAGCCAATATTTATTAGCCAATATCACAGCATAATACAATGACCACATAATAATATAATACGGCACAGAGGATAAAGCTTGGCGATTCGACGAATTCTCGGGCATGTACACACGAACACATACACACGCTGTTGCCACGTTAGCCATATCCCGCAAGTAGATGGTCCAGGTGGAAATCTTGTCGAGTGTACTCATGTGGCAGCTGTCAAGGGTCAGTGTTTGTGAGTAAGAGGAGAGGTGCATATGAGCGAATTGGTAGAAAGGCTTATGTGAGTGAGTAGGTAAAAGGGTGCATGTGAGTGAGTAGGTAGAGAGGTGGATGTGGATACCGTTAAGGAAGCAGTATTGTGAGTAGGTAGAAAGGTACATGTGAACACTGTCAAGGGGGCAGTGTTTGTGAGTGAGTAGATAGAGAGGTGCATGTGGAAACTGCTATGGGGACAGTATTTGTGAGTGGCAGAGTCCGTGTATATCATCAAGGGAACCTCGGCATGATGCGAAGATATGGGAATATAAGACAAGACAGTAATGCATCCTCCTCTTAACTCTTCTCCCTCTAGTCAGATTGAACATAGGTCAGGAGAGTTGGTAGGCACACCATGTACCCACCCGACAACCAGAGGCTTCATATCATGGGTGAACTATACAAATGTCCTCCTAAGACCTGCAATGTTGAGGCTGGGTTATGTCCTTGATGGGTCTGGCCTGGGAGACATGTCATTCTCAGTCTGTCTGTCTGTCTCTCTCTCTAACACACACACACACACACACACACACACACACACACAATAATCCTCCATTACTACCAGAAAAAAAAAGTCCACCTCGCAGAAAAAAAAATGTTTGTACAGTACACTTTCCCATCCACACCTCTCCCACTTAGCTAAGCCCACTCCCATCACAGAGAGTCGTACACGCTCCAACACCCACCCCAACACACCTCACTCAGCCATGAAACTCTCCTTCAAAACTCGTCGCTTCCCTCTCCCCAACTCCCCACAAATCTGTCTCGAACACTTTCCCTTCCTCTCTGTCCTCGTCCCTTTTTCACTTCCTCCTCTTTGGCTCTCCTTCCTTCTTTCCTTCCATTTTTTCTATCTTTTTCTTTTCTCTCGTCCTCCTTTCCTCTTTTCTTCCTTCCCTCTTCCTCTTCTCCCCTTTTCTCTCCCTCCCCTTCCCTCCCCACTACCCCTTTCCCACAGTCCCATCCACCACCTACTATTCCTCCCTTGTTCCTTTCCCTCATTGTCTTCTTTCCCTTTCTCTCCTTCCTTTTCCCTCTCCCTTACCCCTTTCCCACAATCCAATTCCCTTCCTACCTCCCCCCTTTCTTTGTCCTTTTCCTCTCTCCTCTTGTCCTACCCCCCTTCCTTCTCTTCTTCTCTCTGGTCTTATTTCTCTTCCCTTCCATCCAGTACACTTTTTCCCTTCTCTATCACATCTCCTACATCATTTCCCTTTCCTTCTCCACTCTCCCTCCCCCTCCTCCCCCTATACATCCCCCTACTCTCATCTCCCTCTCCCCTCCCCAACCTTGTAACTGTCACAGCACCGTCAGTTTGTTGCGGCCGTGTGTTGGTGTGGCGGTG
>JAGKTI010010381.1:0-13026 GCA_018397915.1 Birgus latro
TGTTCACCAACTCAAATTTTCCCTCTACTGACAGTATTTTACTAGCTTTGTGATAATTACCCAGAACAGTTTTCTCATTTCTTTCCTTTCTGTTCTTGAACCATTCACTAACATCATTAAGTGGCTGCTTGATACTGTGTCTGTGGTGTCTGTACTTGAGGGTGTGTGTGTACAGTAATAATATTCAGGAGGTGAAGCTTGGCTGATGGGGGACAATTACAGTATTCCACAGCACTGCCCTTCATCCAATGTTCATTAATTCCTCTAGTTACTAACATAATGTGTTTCAAAGCAAAATCACAGCAAAATATCTGGTCATCACTAGCCATAGCACCTCTTGTTACCAATCATCTTTCTTTATTTTCTTCCCACTCTATTCCCTGATAGAATAGTAATACAACACTGTAAGTTAGGTTGACTGTTAAAGATCTATTTCACAATATACTTTTTTTTTTTTTACACTCAATTAATCCTACCTTCCTTCCATCCTTCACAATGCCTGATCCCCTGGGTGAAATTTGTGGTTGTAGCCATTGTTGTAGGGGGGAGCAGACGGGTTAAGCGGGTGGGCTGCCTCATCCTGCCTTGCCTGATGCTCTGCTGGACGGTTTCGCTTGAAGTATCCACACTGAGGGGAAAATAACTGTTGAATGATTTGGAATAATAAATAAACAGAATATTGGACACAGCAAAGTAATTTTCTTTTCACACCACAGCAAAATTCAGGAATGTACAAAAACTATGCAGAATACTTGAATGAAAGATACAGGATTTGATACAGTACAGCAAGTCCTTGTTATGAACACAGTAATTCCATTTTAATAACTCTATAGTAAATTACAAAAACGTCCCCAACTACTAACCCGCCAAGTCCCGACCGGTTTCTTACCCAGCCTACCCCCAGCTCCCGACCGATTTTGGCTGAAACCTTCGCTTCTGGTGAGAAACATCGAAAATTCATAGTGAAATCGTGATCCTGAGGTAAAAAAATGTTGATACAGGTGTCATTCACCCTTATGTTTTCCTTCTTTTTCAGGGTACCTGGCTAAAGAAAACGAACCATGGAAGGGTTGACTAATTCAGGCCATTTTAAATCACGTATTTATTTCATTTATTTAGTACGAAGTTATGTGTAGTAAAATTCTATAACGGTTTTCACACAATAATATAGGCGTTTATAAGCATTGTTCACTTACCCAAAACCCCAGTATATGGCACCTTCCTTTACGACATTACCACCTCATCACTTCTGTTTGTTTCTACCTCTAGCTTCTTTGTTTCTCTGTCCTCTACCTCAGGAATCACTTTCATCATGAATTTCGTCATTGGAGAGACCGTGGGGCAACATATCTTTACTGGCTAGGTTACTGCTAACAGGTGAATTGCCCAGTGTGGGGGGAAGGGGGGGTTAGGAGAGGCCAGGCAGTATTCCCGCTTGACAGCAGGTAGAGGAAGGTCTCCCACATGGGCCTACCAAAAATCACCCGCGAATGTTGAAAAATGTGCACACAATGGGCCTGGCAATTGCATGATGTACGATGCACATCACTGGGTCTGTCCGCGGAAAAAAGTAGCGACGTGCATCATACGTCGATGGGACTCGGCGGACTAATGTTCCACTGGTACTTATAGCGCTGCTTTAGCACTTTTTTTTCCAATTAACAGTGCCGTAATGGTTGTATGAAAATAAATATTGCAATATTCTGATTTATAATAAGGACTGTCTACTGTCTGTGATGATGTTATGAAAACACACATAAATTTCTGGTTGTCCAGAGCACTGCATGCTATGTAATGGATATGTGTAAGTTACAGGACCATAAGCGTTAGCACAGAAGTAACATGAATAAAAAAAAAGAGAGGGAAAACTATACAATAAATGTATTACCACATACAGCATTAGGTATGTATGGTGTTGATGACAGCGTATGTCAGAAAAAAATATTAGGAGTTGCATGTTTACTATACATTATCCTTCCCACCTTATGCCATACCACAACACAGTAAATACCTAGATTCAAAGATTACAATGACGGCATACCTAATTCTTATGTCTCCAATCAGTTTTTTTCAAATCACAAAAGATCTCTCTCAGTGAAGAGGATGATGGTTATAATTACTGTCATCCATCTAGTTTTAAAAACTGCTCCTAGGCTGAAGGCGTTCCAATCAGACTGAGACAGTGTAGGTTTATATCCAAGGGGTGATTGAGGTCTATCACTCACGTCATCCCACTCAGGGATGAGTGAAGTTGGTCACTCTCATCGTAAATGTCAGGACCAACTTGCCTAGCCCTGGCCTCCTACGCTCCTCATGGGGCAACACTGTATTAGATGTTGATTGATTGACTGACTGATTGCTCCTAGGATGAACAGAACCATCATGAAAGAGAGAGAGTGACAGGGTTGATCCTTTCAATCCAATGACATATACCATTAGACAATTTTATTAAACTTATGACAGACCTTGGGCAGTGAAGGGGTCAGTGAAAGCTATACCTACCTCCTCTTGTTTGAAAAGTCTCACCAAAACTTAATAAAAGTGTTTAATTGTGAAGTAGCAATATTGTAATAACTATAAAATACATCATCAGAGTGAAATGGTAATGAATGGAGCAAAGGAAAAGGAACAGTACAATGTGAGGATATATAAAGGCAGTATGTAGTGTAAAGTATTAATGTTACAAATAATCAATGATCTAATAATGTTTGTGAGGTAATGCAAAATGGGATTTATAAATGTAACTGCAATGGATGAAAGGCACAGTTTTGAGTATTTAGCCAAGTTTATGGTAGAAGCTCTATGTCCAGTCTACTTGAAACCTGGGCTATGTAAGACAATAACAATGTCAGATAACACATTAATTAAATACAACACTTACCAAATTATGGTCCTTATCTCCTTTCCATGCCAGCTGCTAATAAATCTATGGAATTCTATTTTTTCCTTATCATTATTCAAGTATAGTTATAAATAGTATAATTAATGTCCATGAATCATTGATAAACCACTACATCCAAAACACTGAACAAAACATGAACACCACAAAAATCGAACAGTGCTGTGGCAAATGACGGATAACACACAACAACAAAAATTATCAGAGGTGAATGCATGCTGAAGCAGCTTTTAACAACTACAATAAGAGATTTAACCAAACACTGTGGAAATATAAATCTATGTTGGGTATGAAAATGCTGTACAGCCGTATGAGAATTTTTTATGGCAAAAAGTATGGAGATTATGTAAAAAGCTAACAGCTTTAATGAAACTTTAAAACATAATTTCTCTAAAACTGAGCAGTAAACACAGCTTCAATATTGCACTACCACAAGACAGTACACACAGCAAGCTAAAAATGTGACACAGTACAGATCTTCCGTAATTAAAAAGTGTATGGCTAGTGTGCTTTTCACAGTAAAAGGAAGTTATTGATTTATGATCTATTCAGTGCTAAACAGTGAGGATGTGTAGTAATAATAATATGAGAGGATAATCTCTCATGTTGCAAAACAACCTTCAAGTTAAGCCATTTTCACTTAAGAAGGCAGCTTACAAGAACATAATTACCGTGTTAAGTAAAGAATTGCTATACATTACCAATTTTAATAAAATGATGGCTATATTTTACTCTGGCCACCACTACACAATTTCATTCATCTTAGGAAAGACCTCAGGTTGAAGGCATTAGATGCAACCCCCATTAATTCTATAATAAAAAGACAACTTTCATATTTCATTCTGGCTGCTGTCAGACAATAAATTCTGCTTAGCAAAGACCCCTCAAACTGATAGGGTTAAGTGTAAACACACACACACACATACACACACACACACACACACACACATCTCACAAGTACACCTACAAAGTCCCTGGAGCATTTCAAACACAGTGGGAGAAAAAAACAGCTGCTACAGGTAGGAAGTATAAATTCTGCAGCGAAAGTTTTTCAACAAAGTAAAAAGAAACATGCAGGATAAAAATACAATTATAGTTAAAACATGCAAGATACACACATGTACATCTGCAATGGTGCAAGCCTAGGCATGCACACACAAACGTACATATGTAGTGAGGAGAAGAAGAAGGTAATGATAGTTTAGGACGAAGCAGACTTGGCCCTTTTCCTTCTGAAGAAACCGAGCTGAAAGTACGAGACAGGAAGGGAAGTGCTAACATGTGAAAAAATGATTAAGTTCAGAAAACCATCAAGATATAACACATGAAATGAGGAAATTTACTCAACAGTAACAACCTTTCAAGTTATGAGAATTTCAGCATTACATTAGGAGTACATTAGCACTAAGTATTAGAAGACTACATGTACAGTATTATCAGTACAGTATGAGAAGAGTAAATACAATACAATAATATGTAGAATGGTCATTAAAATGAACTGGATAGTTTACAACAGACAAAAGTGAAGCATCACATGTCAAAAAGAAAATCAGCAAATGAAAAACTTTTCTAGCATGAGATCTAAGTAATTATGAGTGACTGAGTCAGTTACTGTTTACACACAAAGCTAAAGCAATACCACTTATGGACCCACAATAGCAAGATTCTTATCCACTGACATGGTGGACACAATGTTGCACCATGTTGAGTTTTTGTAACCATGTTTTCCTCAACCTGCAGCAGCATTATGGAAAGGTAAATATGACGGCTAATGGCTGTATAGATTCAGTAGTGTAGACAACATTGATGGATGCTGCATTTTCCTGGGTGTCAGAATCACAACTCATTCACTATGACTGCTGCTACATTGCTGTGTACTCCTGTCATCCCCCACCATTCCTCCTGCACTGTACAAGTACTGCTGTGACTGGCTTGAATATGAACAATGGAAACACTAGAACTTATCCACCTATGCCATGGTCTTCACTTCCAATCAGTAACCCTAAGAGACAAACTGAGATGTGAAGCTTTATTACATTCATGTTTCTCCAGGCTAGCTATCTACAGAACACAAGACCATCATCCTCATTACAGTACCTTGATAGATCTTCACTCTGATTTAACTAAAATGAGTGCATTCATATCCTTATGAACTCTCCAGTTTTTTAGGAAACTGATAGTACACTTATTGAGATGTTTTTTTTAATAAATGTCCGATTGTCAAGTGGTACAAAGCAGCAGCTGTAGTGAAGGTCATATACATGTGTATCATGCTGAGTCCTCCCTAGATGGCTGAAAGCTTTTAATTCATAACATACCATCAGGATCACAGATTAGTGTACTACACTTAAAAGATCTGGACTTAACTATTTTTAAATGATCTGGAGTATATTTCGTATGGGAGTAGCTGCCTCTGCTGCAAGGCTAATTTGTAATCAAGTAAGCTACAAAACAATATATATTGATGTATACTGTTCTGAGGAAAAGCATTAGTTTCCCCATTCTACCATTTTTTATGCCCTCTCAACCACAATTAATGTGCTTCTGCCATAACCCCTGCTATCTGCCATATACTCCATGACTATCCTTGAAACACAATTTCACCCTCAAACAAAATTTTCTTAACTCCATCCTTGCCTTACCTCCCGACATTTCTTCCTACACCCTCCATCTTTCACTTCTTTTTCTCTCTCTCAGCAGTTTTTTACATTTCCAATCCACTTTATTCATGGAAAAAGAAAAGAAGGGAGTGAGACAGCATTTCCACTTCTCTTCATTCTTTCATCTTTTCCCTAATTCTGCTCTATTCCCTCTATCCTTCAATATCCTCTCTTACATCCCAAACATTACATCCCAAACATTACCACCCAAAACCTGTTTCCCACTATAAATTTGGAGCAGGCAGGATCCAGAAACTTGATAAAAGACAACAAATAAAGGGAACTACAGTATTATCAGTGCCCTGTGTGTATTAGTGAAACCTTCATTCATTCATTATCCAGAATGTTCTCTCTCTCTCTCTCACCAGACCATTACCATCATCCAATAACCAAACCCAATTTTCCATTTTTCCACTCTTCTGCTCTTCCTACACTTTTAAAACATAGTCTCTTATGACATCACTAATTTCCATTTCCTGTTTCCTCCATATCCTTATCATGTGGGGAGGCTCCCCACATGCGGTTCTTCTCAACAGGGTGGAGTCAAAGGCTTTTCGTCTCATTAACTCTCCTCCTCTTACTGATTCCCTTCAACCTTTGTCTCTTCGCCGCACTGTTATCTCTCTTCTACCGCTACTTCAATGGTCACTGTTCCTCTGAACTGTCTGCTTGCATCCCTCCACTTCTACGACGGGCACGTAGTACCCGTCTAGCAACAAACTCTCATCCCTTTTCTGTCCAACTCTCTAATGCAAGAGTTAACCGTTACTCCCAGTCCTTCATTTATGCAACTGGTCAACTCTGGAACTGTCTCCCTCTGTCTGTATTCCCTGCTTCCTATGATCTATCTTTCAAACGCAGTGTGTCCATGCATCTCGAAATGAATGGATCTTGAATTTGGCTCTCTTTTGTATTGTTTTTACTTTTTCTTGGAAGGAACAGTTGCGGGCCCATGGCCCTTGGTTCCTTCTTTCTTATATAAAAAAATAAAAAATAAATAAAAAATAAATCTATGCTACTCTTGACCCTACGACTAGGTGATGTCTCTTACTAATTAGGATGTGCAGACTCATTACTTTTATTCATATCAGGAATGATCTCTCATTTGGATGGGGTAAATGAAGGCTATGTCTAACTTCTGTTCAAAAAGTCTCTCCTAAGCTGAATCATACTGTCAGGAGGCAGAATGAATATTACTTTTTTTAAAAACACTAATATTGTCTAGATTTTCATCCTTTAGTAGCTAATTTCATGTAGCCTATGGGCAGAAAAACCTTGAATCCATGTGATGTCCTTTGTAGTTTATTCTTGCTGATATCACAACACAATTTATTCAACTTAGCAAAGGCCCCTCGCAATGACACTTTTATTTTTTTCCGAAGGAGGGAAGGGGGGGGGGGCATTTCTAACTCAACCAGTTCAAAAAGTCACTTATGAGCTGAATGAAACTGTCTTGATATAACAAGAATACTGTAAAAAGTATATCACCAGCTTTAAGCATCCAAGGATGGATTTATGTTAAGAAGAAAATTTAAAGGTCCAGTAGTCCACTATCAGACACAAACAGAGCTGATTCTCAGCATCTCTCAACACTAACACTCAAAATATACAGATCATAGTATGCCATGGAATTATTCACAACTTGAGTGCAGAAATTAGGAAATGTATTTTCATGACGTATAGGTGGACCTTATGAAAGAGAGTACAGTGATACCAGAATTATTCAAATTCTCAAAATCATCTTCTCCAACAGCCTAGATCAAACACAACCATACAATCAACGGCTCTCCTCTCTCTCCTTTGATCCTACTGTTGTTGCAGCCTCTGTTTTTCAACTCCTCCTGCTTATCATTAATTTTTTTACTTCACTTTCCCCTCAATCTTCCTTATTCTTCATTTACTCCTCTTTCTTCCTTACTTTTCACCTTCCCTCTTTTTCGTTCTTATTACTCACTCTTCTTCTTTACCCCTCACTTTCCACCTTTCTGCTTACTCCTCACTTACTGCTCTTTCTCCCTTACTCCTCACTTCCCTCTTTCTTCCCTACTCCTCATTTATTCTTCTCTCTTCCTTACCACCCACTTCCCCCTCTTTTTGCTTACCTTCCATAAGATAAGGATAATGATGAGAAGGATGAGGATGCCTGCCAGTACAGCAAGGAGTATAACCCACCAGGGGATCGCTGGGGCCTCATCAAGGGACTTGGCAGGGGAGCATGGTGTAGAAACATCCAGCGTCTTCACCTGTGAGGTACACACATCAACAGATACGATGTATTATTAAAGCTCCTTCTGCTTTACATAATACTGTATATATAAATTCAATCTTATACAGGTCTTGTTGCTAAAATTCAATCTTTTCACACACAGATTAATTAATAGCATTCTTATTGCACTATATGATTCACAGAGGATTCATGAAACAACACAATAAAATCTTTGCACTAACCGGAACTATCTCTGGGTTGATACCATGAGGAAGCGAGGTGATGCGAGCCACCATCTTGCTTGTGATGCTGACATCTGAGAGGTGGTACTGCAGCAGCAACAGCAACAGGGAGTAAGTGAATGGTAAGAACAAATATATATATATGCAAATAACAGGTTAAGCAGAACATGCCTGAAAGCTTCATTTAAAGCCAGCAATGAGTGATGTTAGAAGCTAGAGGCAAGGTAGTGATAAAATATTAACACTTCACTGTGATGAAATCTTTAATATTTTTGCTAGGTCCAGATTATTTCATTCTGCTAAAGGCACTTTTAAAACTGAAAGAATCAGAACACCCTTCATTAACCTCTTTGATGTTAAAGCACTCTCCTAAACTGAATAATGCTGTCTGGTAGAAGCAAAAGCCTAATAAATATAACATCCTCAAAATATAGTAGTTAAGCAAAGTAAGGCACTATATTTTCAACTCTTTCATTTATAATGCCACAGCTTACTGTATAGTATTCTGTTTATAAAAGTGTTTAGAAGCAAAATAAATAAAAATCATATATCATGAAAATTAGCATACAGTATTAGATGTATAGGCATATCTACTATCTGTAACTTGAAAGTTTACAGAAGCGCTTAACCCGTAATCACCAGGCTTGTCCGAGATTCCGAAAAGAAGCCTATTTTGCGTCATGGACAAGACGGTGTTAGGCCTATGAGGCTGGCTGCCCATGACATCTCACACTGAGATGTGCTGTTGCCGTGTGAGGCGCAATCATGTGGCTCCTGTCTCTACCATAGAATTAGAGCCCCATTGTCCAGAATCCTGAACATGTCTGGAGCATTAAAAAAAAAACTTCATTTTGCAAAATTGCAAAAAGCAACCTATGGAGCATCACGTGGGACGTATGAACTCCACACGTGCCAAGTTTCAGTGGCATAACTCAAGACTGGGGCTGCCTGTGATCCTTAGAAGATAAAAGTCATGTTTTCTCCCATTTTTGACACCTTTTTTTCATTTTTTTTCCTTCTATGCTAGTTTCATTTCGAAATGTAACAGATAATTTACTTTAGAAATGAATGTATTTCATGTAAAAAATATAGGAATAAAATTTGTGCCATTTATATATACATTTTTTAACCCCCAAAGGAATGTTCGGAATCCTGGACACATCTGGGGTTAAAGTACGAATCCAAAAGCCTGGTGATTACGGGTTAACAGGATCCCCAAGTAAAGTTACCATCAGTTTTGAAGCTGACTGCTTATCACACCTTCTCTGAAGGCTGATTGCAGGAGACACCCAACATGCAACAGTGTCTTCATCTAAAGTTGCATTTTTTTCTCTCGCTCTCTCAATTTTGCAACAATATGCAGAATAGGAAAAACTACCAGTTGTCTAACATCTTGACTTAATCTGAGTGTCTGTAGTATATCAACTGAACATTTCATAAAATTATGATGATCTTAGAAATACGACCTTCGCCAGATGAAGGTGCAGTTAAAACCCATGTCTCTCTGGGTGTTGGAAGAGTTAATGAAAAACTGTACTTTTCAACCATTGCATAAGAAGCTGCCCATTTGATCGTAATAATTTTCTTAATGACTAGTCCAAATTTCAGTGACCAAACTTTCCACCTTTCTCCTATTATTTCAATGTCTCTTCTCCCCTCATACCTCCAAGTATATTCTTCTCCCACCTCTCTCTCTCTGCTCTCTCATCTTTCCCAATAACAGCTGTCACAGTGGACTGATTTACAAAGTGGAAAGTTTAAGGGCTGAGGTTCTGAATTTCTACCCTTCTAAGTTTATGCCAGACTGAATACAGTAACCGCTGTATTCTATACAACACCACATCCAGCTTCTGCAGTCCACCCATCTCTAAGAAACGCTCCCACTGAATGACAGTAGTTTTCTGTCACACTGAACAGCCAAGTGATGCAATGTTTGAAAAGCAAGCTCTTGAAAATGCATGAACACTGCTGTAAGTCCATTCATACTTGCTCCTCACACTGGCAAAATGTTCACCAGAACACATACTAAATAGTCTACTTTAAAAAACTGTTGAATCACAATTCTCCAAAACATCAATCTTGCTTAATTTCTATATTCATTTTATGGATATCAAAGTAGCTACTCTATAAAAATAAAACTTATTACAGAATAATAAATCCTTGTACAGGTACATGAACTGTGGGACAAAAGTTCTGCACTTATAAAGTTTGCCATTATATATATTAATAAAATACAGGCAGTCCTCACAGCATGTAGCATGTGTGCAGACGAACTGCTACATTAAATTAGACAATTTTGCATACTATTATGCTGCTTGCTCAAGGCTAGGGGGCAATAATTATAAAAACACTCATTACAGATTTTATATATATCCCATAGGTAATTTTTAGGTGAATATCGATGTTGATTTATTTCCAATGAAATAATGCAAAAGTGCCACGTAACACACCTTTATATGAGGAGTACCTGTTGTGGTATGATAAAAAGAGTATTGTACCAATAAATCAAGAGACCCTCGGAAGTCAAGGCACATTAACAAACTGCTGGGCAGAAACTGTGCATCACTTAATTGGTAATATGATTGTTTCATTCTCCTGTAAGACTCTGGTAACTGAAAACAAAATTTCTGAAGATGACAACTGCATGAAGCTCCATTAATGAAAATATTGAAGTTCAAAACAAAAAGACTACAGTATAATACAAAATAAGTTTAATGTCTTTAACTGTTATACAGCATGACCTTCACACAGCTGTCAGTTCATTCACTCTCCTCCTGAACCCTTGAAGCATTCAGCTGAGCGAAAATTTAGCCATGAGACTGATGATTCTGAATAAGACACTATCAAAACTGCATCTGTTAATAGCAAGTCCCCACAACAGCAACTACCAAACTAAGCAAGGGCCACAATTATCCACAGACAACTAGCGTTATCATTATTGCAGTTATTATATCAATGTTATCATACAATACCCGAAGACGCACCATGTCAGGGTCCTGTAAAAAAGCAAACATTAAAGATGCTGGAAAAATGTGCAATACTGAATAAATGTAATTACTGACACACTGGTGCCCAAAGTAACTGCACAGCCAAGAAAAGGGACAATGCTCCTTTTGATCAACATCATCATCAGTATCATTCTAACCCATTTCCCACGAAGATACTAAAGCAAGAAGGATCCCAATATAGGAAAAGTAAAGCATGAAAGCACAGCTGTCAAGAGTGGCCAGTGAAATGGGCCACACATTCATTCACTTTACATTCAAGTCTCTGAAATTCTCAGCTCCACCTCACAGGCATACACCTTCCATACTAAGTGCATTAATACGTAAGTATAATTAATATCACACTGGTAAGTCTAGTAACTACACAATCTGATGGAATGCCAACTGTCTTCATCACCACAAAGTCAATGGTTTTCGCTTTTACTCTGACTGAACAAAACAGTAACAGTAATTCTGTCTGTTCACTGAAATACATGGTTTCCTCAAGAACATATGTCTTCATAAAGCTTTATCCCAACTTAATTAAAATCCAGTATTCGAACTTATATTCAAATATCACATATAACGCTCCTCCTCCTCTTCAATCCACCTCTATACTATACGCTTATTTAGTAAAACATTTTCCCTCCATCCCATTTTCTGCCTCCAATCACTATATTGTACTTCCACAACCTCCAAACATTCACAGTTTCCACTTCATTTCCTCATGTATGATTCTGCTTGAAAACTAAAATATAAGAGGGGCCTATCATTTTTACACAAATGTTCCAGCCCATCTTTCATCTTCTGCCAAATATACCAGTACTCTTGAGGTATGAAGCAACAGTAAGTACAACATTCATGTGCATTGAACACAGTTACAAGTCTGAGTCCCTAAGTGGTGAACAGAAGTCTTGTGATTATGTACTAAGGCATAGGCTGGCAATATAGCATTAAATGTTCTGAGCTACAACACATTTCATTAACTCTCATTAACCTGAGACTGCTAAGAAAAAGGGGATAATGAAACAAATACAGTGAGTCCTCGATAAACGAAAACCCAATATACAAAATTTTTCTATGTTACGAAAGCGAGGAATGTAGGACAAATTCCACAATATGAAAGGTATCTGTCTCGATGATATGAAAAGTGAAGCGAGAGGAAATACAAAAAATTCAAAATGGGTGTGCTGCACAGTGCCTCGCTCGCTTGCGGCGAGGCCGTCACAACAATAATAAGAAAATTCGCCATCAGGACTTTTTGGTATCAGGACGATTCCCTGTAATTTATTCACATATCAGTTAATTTAGCAAGAATATTAGTTTTCGAGTTATAAGTTATAAAGCCGATGGTGGCTTATTTTTTTTATAATAAATGTAAAATATGGCATCAAATAGTTGGTATTAACGGGAAAAATATAATTACTGTATACCGAGATGTGAATCAGGTGACATATGCCCCGCATGCCATTGCCTAGGCAACTCACCTGTTACCAGTGACCTGGCCAGTAAAGACATGTCATGTCACGGTATGAAATTCAAGGCCAGAGTGATTTCCCAATCGATGACAATGTGGAGGACAAAGATTACGTAGCGTTAGAGGAAGAATCAGTCAGAAATGATGATCGGGTAATGTCGCCAAAAAAGGTGCAGTATGTTGATGTGTTTGGTGAGTGAAACAATGCTTATATCGCCTATATTACTGTGTGAAAACCAATATACTCTTGTACTACATATAAATTTGTACCAAATAAATAAATTAATAGATATTATCATGTTTTCTCAGGAGCTTTGGCTTTCCTGTCATTCTCTGACTAAATATATCTGTGCTGTTTACTTATCTCCTAATTCTACTGACTATCAAAAATTCTTTGACAATCTTACTTCTACGATGGAACACATTCTATCCATTTCTCCTTTCTCTGAAATCTCCATTCTAGGAGATGTCAATGTTCACCACCACCTTTGGCTCTCCTCACCTTTCACTGATCCACCTGGTGAACAAGCCTACATCTTTTCTATCCTTAATGACCTA
>JAGKTI010010381.1:13131-28609 GCA_018397915.1 Birgus latro
CCTGTAGCAGCATTTTAAAGGTCAGGTGAGTGATTTCTCTATGAATTTTTAATGTTGCTCATAAAAAGTGGAGGTTTTAGTCAAAACAAATTTTAAAAAATTGAAAATCTGCCAGGACTGGGGGAGGTAATTGGTTAAGAATCTGCCGGGACAGGGTGGGTTAACATAAGGCTATATATGAGACATTGGCATTTATATAAATGCCTAATAACCTCAAGTGAATGATCGACATACTCTGAAATCATACGAATAATCTTCATATTACATCTACATTCTCAGCTAATCAATCAATCTCAACCTACTGCATCCAAAAAATTACAATAAAAATTACTGAAGACAGCTATGGGAGACGCCAGATTATAATTCAAAGTCAACTACAGCGAGGCAGAAACAAGTTAATTATTGACTACAAGTGCAAATTATAAACTAATATCCAAACCTACGCTATTCAGTGAACATACAGTAGGCCTTGATAGTTCCTCATGAAATTAGTTATTATAGTAATAATCAATTAATATTAAGTATATTTATAGAATGATGGAATCGTCCATGTTTTGATGGGGAACTGTCTGATGGCAAACTGACTTCACAGCAAATTTTCCCGGAACCAGTCACGTCCCTCCTCGCAGCTTTGATGCAGGTGAGGATATTTTCACAGCTCTACACATTTTCGTACTGTTTAGACATGCCTCCCATGCGCCCTGCATCATCTCCAGCATCGGGAGAGCCCTCTGCAAAGAAGCAGCAGCACCATACCCTAACTATGGAGAGGAAATTGGAAATACGCCACGAGGAGGGGCAGGGAGTCTCGGAGATTGGGCATGCTTTAGGCCTTGCAGCTTCCACCGTTGAGACTGTGACCAAGAAAAAAGAGATGTTCAAGAAAATGGCCACCTCATTCTCTGCATCTACAGGGATTACTTACTTCAAAATAGGAGGGGTAGAGTTTAGGTGGGGGGTCCGAGGGGGTCGTGGAATGCATCCCCCCATTTCTATGTATATTTCAATGGGAAAAATAGTTCCGATATACTAAATTTCGAATTACGAAAGTTTTTTTTGGTCCCTATCCCTTTCATATATCGAGGACTCACTGTATACTTTCCCTGACTACACTGTTTGTCAACTAATGGCTTTTGTTTGATAAAGCAAAGTTCCTAAATTTAACTGTGTCTTGATTTACCAACACATCAATACCAAGATTACTTTGCTGAACTGAAGATATACACTACTGGACTGTCCTCCAATAAAATACTATTATTTAAGGGGTTATTGGAATAGTATGGAATGATACTACTGAAGGACTGTATAGTACTTTTGAATATATGTACATATACTGACACTATTATACACTAAAATATGCTTTCCATATGCTGCATCATTAAGGACAGCTGTTTTATGCAAATAAAAATTTACCACATAAGGGAGATTACCTATGCATAATACAGGTATGTCATTCCATCTCCCAAATGAAAAGTACTAATGATTACTGTAGCTACCATTAAACAAGCCATTGTTTACCTTTTGTACAATACAGCTCCCACTTCCCTTCAACTTGCTTTGTTCATCTTACTAACTTACTTTCTTATGGTAGTCTTGTGGTCACAATGTCCATTTGGAGTGAATCTCGCATAGGCTCAATCCTTAGTAGGTAAGTACCGTAGAAATATATATATATTTTTTTAATCATGTAATGTGATAGGTGAGGATTCCCATTACCCACTTGCTCAACACGGTGCTGCCCTAGGTGACACTACACTGAGTTACAAACCAAACTGTCTGTTTATTCATTTATTACACTGGGTGGTAACCATATAACCAAATTATACCAAGTGATCTGGTGGGTTAAGATGCTCCAATCAGATGGAGCCCACAAGGGTTTACATCTGAAGGTTGGTTGAGGTTTATTGCTCATATAACACATCAGAGATGAATAAGGCTAGTCACCCCTGCCTTAAGTGTTGGGACTGAGTAGCCTAGCCCTGGGCCCCTTAGCTCCTGATGGGGTATGGGGTAGAAAAGAACTGATGGATGAATGGCACTGACAGCAAGGTGAGTAGGCTGGTTACACAGCCTTAACTATACTGGGCTATAGTAGCCTAGCATCAGATCCCTACACCTCAAAGGAAGCAATAATGCTATGTAAGTTATATTTTCTATCCCTCAGTCCTCTACCCATTCCCTTCAGTTCATCTCTTCCAGGCTCCATCCCTACACATTAAGTCATTATACAGCACCATTTTAATGTTTATTACTACTATGTCCACAGAAATTTATGGAAAACTGCCTATCAGTGTTCCACTGGTAACTATACAGCTGAATTTCCAGCTTCAGCTAATTTTAAGTACTAGCTGTATGGAAAACGTTGTGCTATTTTGGAACAAATCCTCAACTGCTGGTACCACCTTTCCTTACCTCAGCAAGTGTTGTCAGGACCACACGAGATCGAATGTAAAAGTGCACAACATCATCCTCATTTAGCTGGTTGACCTTGCAGTGGATCTTGGTGCAAATGGTGGACCCACAGTTATTGATCTGAGGGATGGAAGGAGTTGTGGTAATGCTCTGAAAGTTGTGGTGACGCTTTGGGAGTTGTGGCAATGTGTGAGATGCACTGCTGATGGGGCACTGCTGATGGGGGAGTCATGATATGTAGGGAGATAACTGCAGGTGATATGTGAGTTTTGGTGATGCCTGAGGTATTGTGAGGATGTCAGGAGAGTTGTGATGTGTACAGAGTTACATGTAATAAAATGTGGGAGTTGTCATGTGTAGAAAGTAAACTGTGGTGATATGTGAGGAGCTGTGATGTTTGGGGAGTGCCCAACGAACTACTAGGATATGATGGAAGATGTGGCAATGTTTCATTGTTGTGACAATGTGAGAGAATCAGTAGTAGTTGTTCCCTAGGCAGTCTGGTCGAACAGCCCCGAGTCCCTAAGGAAGGCCATGGCAGAGACCGGGCTTTCCCACAAAGCTCTCAAGGAGTGTATGTTGTGTTGTTGGCGTAGGTGATTGTGTGCAGTGCAGTCTTCAATGATGTGCTTAATAGTATGGGGTGCTGTGTTACATCCTGGACAGGCGTCAGCGACGGAGTCATCCAGTCTCTTCTGATAACTCAAGAGGGCTGGATGATGCCCACATCTCAGCCTGCCCAGGTGGACCCTGTCCTCAAGGGGGAGATAGGATTCAAAAGGATGGATATCAGGAGGCCGTGCATGCAGCTGTGTGTTGTCTTTGAGTGACTGAATGGAACGGCGAGTGATTTGTGTATGAATATGCTTTTGGAAGCTGATCTGAGGTGGGCAGGGGGGAAGAGATGATAGTATTTGTGTATGATATCGTGTGCTGGGTGTTGTTTTGATGTTCCTTGGTGTGTGTGGATGTGCTGCCATGTAGTGTAGTGGATGTTGTGGGTTTGTGGAGGCTGCAGCGAGAGTTTGGGTGCCTCTCATGTCTAGATAATCCTTGACTTTGAGGACTTTGGTTTCTTGGTGTAGGTGGTCTGTAGGTGTAGTAGCTGTGCAGCCCATGATTATTTTTAAGGCCTTGTTTTGTATGGTCTGAAGAGTGTTGTAGTGTGTTTTAGTGAGGTTAAGAGCCCAAGCAGGGCTTGCATAATTCATCACTGAACGTATATACAGTATTGTTTGTATACTGTGGTGGTGGTTTCTATTTTGTGTCCAAACGTTGTATGGGCAAGTGACTTCAAGGCATTGAGTCTAGGTGTTAATTTATTTTTGATGTTTGTGATGTGTTGTTTAAATGACATTGATGTACTGTATGTTACACCAAGGATTTTGAGAAGGGTCACTGTAGATTTGGCTGGGGCTATTTTGAGTCTGTTTGTGGTGAACCATTCATGTAGTGTGCTGAGGTAACGTTGGAGGATTTGTGTGGCTGTGTTTGCATTTTGGTGTATGCATGTAAGTGTTATGTCATCTGCATAGGAAGCTATGTGTATTTGTTGTGTGTGGGGTGTGGGTATGTCATGCATGTGTAGGTTATAGGTTGAAGAGTGTAGGAGACAAGACAGATCCTTGGGGGACACCATTTGTGAAGTTTCTGATGTTCGAGGACTGACCAGCAAAAGTTACATGTGCATATCTCCCTGCTAAGTAGTTTGCTAGTCATCTTTTTGTGTTATTGTGCATGTTTGTGTTGAATATTTTGTTTGTGAGGTTGTGGCAGGGGATGGAATTGAAAGCTTTACTAATGTCTACTGTGACAAGAAGTGTTCTATGTTGGACCTGGAGTGGTGGCATCTTCGTTGTGGGTCTACCCCCCAGAGGCTGTCAAGGAGAAGAGGAGGAGGACAGCATGGGGGCCAAACCACCGCAACACCCCCCCCACCCCCGGCCGAGAATCTGGGAGTGGCTTCGGTCACCCAGGCAAGTACTACATGTGAGAGAAGTTGTGATGTGTGGTGAGTTCAATGTGGTGAGATATGAGTGTTGTGGCATGTAAGGAGTCAAGTGTGGCGACAGAGCCTCTGTGGTACAGTGGCAGAGGGTGTGTCTCGCTCGCTGGTGGACGCGGGTTCACCTCCCGCCAGAGTTGTAAATACTCTGGGAAGCATTTACCAAGCCACTTACTGCTTTGGCAGACATAAGGGGTGCTGTGGTTGAACCAGTGTCGCGTACTAGTATGCTTGCACCCAGTCAGCTTAGGTGGGCCGATTACACTTGGTTTACAGGCTACACACACCTCCAAAGCCACTCCAAGAAAACACTTACACTTACAAGCACTTCTCACCCTACATACAATCTCTGCAGAGCACCACATGGTGGAGTGGAGATACAGATACACAGATAGACATATACAGTACACGAAGCAGTGGTGATATGTGGGTGTTGTGATGGTGTGGTAGCTGTAGTGATGTGTGTATGTTAAAATGGCATGTGAGGCACTGTGACAAGCTGCTGAGCTTGACAATCAGTTGCTGGGGGTCATAACCAAATGTGATCAGTTGCAGTATCTTTCAAGCTGACTGACACCGCAATATTCTGGTTACCATCAGGCAATTGTATTCAGCTGAGGAGCTGCTTCAAATTGAAAGAAATTCTTAATTAACTAACCAAACTTATTCACAAATAAAATAGGAAGTTTATTCTGGCTACCACTAGTTGATATTGTGCAGCATTAAGAGCAGCATCTGGGCTTCACACTAAGTTCTCATAGACTCTGATGTATTGTGAGTTATTAAGAGCAGTGAAAAGCTGTCATTTCCATGATATAACTTGGTAAAATATACATACAGAAACAGACCAAACCAGCAGCAGCATTTTGTATTCACAAATTTTATGATTACAATGATTATTGTAACACATTTTATACACACTGTACAAGTATAGTACACCAAATTACAGGACTCACCAGCTCTTCCCATTTCCCTTCAGCTTGTCTTGTTCTTCTTACTAACTCATTTTGTCCTGAAGAGGAGGAGGATGAAGATGACGAGGAGGATGAAGAGGAAGAATAACCTTTGGAAGAGGATGATGAAGAAGTGAATTTCCTTGTGGACGATGAGGATGAGGTATATGAGTAATTACCACCTCTGTCACCAGCGGAGGAATAGTATTTGGTCTCTGACTCCTCATAGTAACGCGAGCCTCCTCCCCTTTGTGTGTGACTCCCTTCCCCCTCCACCACCACTCCTCCTCCACTGGCACTGCCTCCTGCCATTGCTCCACCTCCAGCCACTGTTTCACTCTCTGTCACAACTGTTTCACCTCCTCTTGTAGCTGTTTCGCCTTCTGACTCGCCATGGATATTAAGCAGCTTCAGTCTCACAGATTCTTCATTTAACTGAAAAGCAAAATTAATTAAAAACTATCAGGACTTAAAATGAAATCTATGTGAACGTATTATGGTGTATGAACTAAAGACAGTAAGGTACTAAATTTAGAGTTGACCAATCCTGACACTCAAGAATTATGAGCCCATTTTCATTTTATTATCAATAACACAGTATCTACAATGCCAACTTTCAGAGGGTTATCACATCTTAACTCAGTAAATTGGCAAGAAAATCTGATTAACACTGGGATTGTTACGGAATGGAAAAATTATCCAATATGTGGAATCATATTGGAATCAGCTAAGTATGAATGAAAAATAAATAAATAAGTTTACCCTATGACTCTACACTCTTACAAATCTTCTAGCACTTATTTCTCTACCTTTCAGATGTGAAATTTGGCTGGGATGATGTTTATTTTCCAAAAATATGGCCATATCCAACATTCTATTCACAGCCCTAAATAGCAAAAATGCTTGAATTGAATCATACAGAATATTTACACCCTTATATTATATGTACTATCACTGGTAAGAATGTATCTTGACACAAAAACATTACCTTGGCAGTAGAGTTCTACACTGAAATATCACAATTCCTTTAGCTTTTTGTATTTGCATTTTCTTTTTAAGAAAGCTACAAAGGGATTACAGTACAGTATTATACCTTTATAATTTAAAAGGTTATTAAGATATAGTACATTAATACTTAAATGTAAGTAATGCCTTCACTGCTGGCCAAATACTGGAAAACATAACATAAAGCACAAAAACTTTGATGCTCCCCTAAAACTACCTAACAAGGAGTCATTGGATAAACAGTAAATACTCAACATTTTAACTGCTAAAAATGAAGCCATATCTTGACAGTTAACGGTATGTGAAACATAATATACATATGCTGTCAAAAAGCCTTACCAATTATTATATTCAATATAATGTAAACTTAATTCAAAAGCATCATCTGTACAACAGAATCATGTAATTAAATAAAGGCATTAAACTACTATAGTAATCAGTGAATTTAATCATATAATCATTAAAATATACATTATGTCCAACTTACTGATGGGATAAATAAAGCTGAATATCCATTTCTGCACTAAAATCAAGCACTATTGCACTAAACTCTGTAGTATGAGACCTTGATGTTAAAAGACATCTTAAACCTACTGGACTTTCTTGTCTAATTTCAGACTCAGTCCAGTATAATCAGAAGTCTAGAGTAACCTATGTTTAACCAAAGTTGAGCTTAATGAACAAAACACCTAAATGCATAATATTACTACTATACAGTACATGCTACTGCGTTGAGGATCAGATCAGCGATAGTGAAAATTATGCAGTTTTTACACCAAGTACTGTACAATACTTGTCTTGAGGGGCTCAGGTGTTGCCCTACTCTTTTTATTTGATTCTGTCTGGATGTGCAACACTGTGCAACTAAATACCTTTCCCAGTATCAACTAATGACCCTTGCGTGGGACAGAATGCTTTACCATTCAGTCAATAATGTGTGCTTTAATCCACTAAACCTCTGCCCATTCTACCTTACCATATCCCAGATCTACCAGATTGTGCTGGCATTTCTGCAAAATATATCAGATTGAATTACAGATCAAAGCTTATTTATATTAGAGTTTTCTTTTTATCAGACTGACTCTCCCCAATCAAGAAGTGTTTAACCTTGTTTCAGAATATTAATAACCTGAGTGACAAAGCAGGCTATTATACAAACACTTACCTGGAGACCAAGTGGGTTGACATCAGGTACAATTTCACACTGGGCAGGGCCAGTGATGTAGGGTTGTTCCAGCAGATACAGCAAGTAGTTATCTGAGGGAAAGAGATCTACTGAGACAACAAACAAAATGCAAGGTAGGGAAAGGAGAGGTAATATGAGGCCAAAGACAGATCAGATGATTTAGGAAAATGGGAAATGTAAAATTAGGGACAATGAGTTGAACGGCACTGATTGAGGCTAAGGAGAAGTACAGCCAAAAAGGGTGAGATAAAGAGTGATATTCCTGTCACTTTAGGAGGACTATCTTACCTAAACATTTGATATATCAATATATGTTATCTTTTTTTATGTCTTTGCAAATGAGTTCACTGTAAATAATGTAAAGGTTTACTGCATAAAGTTTGACTGCTGCTACATATAAAGCTGATCAACCTGTTCCCCCAACTTACAGTGATGGTTATACAGAAAAAGTTGTGATACTTTGGAATGCATCACCAACATAAATGAAGAGCCTAGTGTATCAAACATAATCACAACAGCCACTCACCATTCAGCGTCTTGGTAGGCCAAAGTATAACAACCTCAGTTTCAAGTATAGGTGAGGGCCCATTGTTTGAGATGCCATAGACGTGGGTGATCTCAGGGCCCAGGTGTTCCTCATGTTCATAGTCAGATGTTCGGTACAGTGTTTGGTTGTACTGGATGTTCTCTGGCATGGAGGACCTGTGGAGGAGAGGAGTGACGGAGTACAAAGGAAAAGAGAAGATAAGTGGTGTGGCAAAAGATATGTAACAACAGAGAAGATTACATTAGGGCTAGAAGAAAGATGAGTACATGAGTTGGGATGAAAAGAGGAGATGATAAGGGGTGGGGGAAAGATGGGTGAATAAGTAGACAGGAAAAGAGAAGACGATGAGTGGAGTGGGGGGAAAGATGGGTGGAAGACAGCTAGGAAAAGAGATGATGGTTAGAGGGATGAATGTATAACAAGCAAATGAGAAGCTAGTGAGAAAGAGTGAGATTTAGCAATCTCAGGCCCAAGTGTTCCTTGTAGGTGTAGTCAAGACATTCAGTACAGCATGCAGTTGTGTTGTTTGTTCTCGAGCATAGAAGATCTGTGGGAGAAAGATGAATGAATAAGAAGGAAGGGAAAGAGAAGATGAGAACTTGTGAGGGAGGGATGGGTGAATTAGATGGAATGAAATTAGAAGAAAATGCATATATGAGTTAGTAGCTGATGAAATGGGTGACTGAATAATTGCAGAAAATAAAGAGGAGTGTTATGATGAAAAGTGAAAAGATGGCAGGCACCAACAAATTAAGAGCAAAGGACAGAAATGAATGAAGTGAGTGAATGAAAACTGAAATAAAAGAATGAGGGACATAAAAGAATAAAAAGTAAAAGGGAAAAAATATAACATATAGGGTGAGTAAGCAAAAGGGAATAAAAAATATCAAACAATCGATATGAGTAAGCAGTAAAGAAATCAAACAAGGGCATATGAGGAGTAAATGAGTGATAGGTAAAACAATGAGGGAATGTTGTTGTTACTGCTGTAGCGGATTAAACACCATTCTGTTCTTTAATATATTTTGCTCTCCATCTTCTTTCCTTTCCCTCATTAAACATCATTCTATGTTCTTTAATTTTTTTCATTTTCCTCCCTTTCTCTCTCATCCCTTATTATCAACATGTATTCTTAAATCTTTCTCATTTCCCTCCCATTCTTTCTTTTCCCTCCCCAGTATCCGCAATCCTTTCAATATGATCTATATTGTTCGGTATTAAAATATTACCGAAAGTATTCATGTGGTAGATGGTGGCAACAATCATCCATTCATATGATGCAATGCTGCCTACTTCTTCCTTCATCCTTATCATTCTTTTTCTGTGTCTTCCCTCCTCTTTCCCTATTTCTTCCATCCTTCCTGTCACTTTCTATTACTCTTCATACCCCATCTTATGGGAGGGAAAAGAGGTTGAGATGAAGATGATAATGACAAATTTCCTTATCTCCAAATTAACTCACATGCTGAACCATGTTTCATTCTGATCATACTGTCAAACCTCCACACATTCATTCATTACCTACCCATAGAGAGTTAGCTGAGTATCAACATCCACCATGACAGTGCTCAGAATGATGTTATCCTCCTGACTGTGCTCATCTTCAACATTTGTGCTATTTGCAATCACGAGGAACTCTAGTCGTGGTTCTGTTAGAATGCCCGATTTTTCTTGAAGTAGGATGGTGAAGTGGACCTGAAGGAGAGATAAGATGCAGGGGGCAAACTGGGACAAAATGAAAAAAGACACAACATGAAAAGATGAAATAAGGAGAGACAATAAGATGAGATAAAGAATTCATCCACACTACTGTACTGTAAACAAAGTAGATCATCTCATCTTTTTTCTGTTAATCCTTAACTGCTATGATCTGTGGAGGCTCCACAAAATCATCTGGTGCTTGTATGAATAAAGTATAGAAATGTGCCTAGAATGTGCAAGGGTTAAAATTTTATTTTTGGCTAAATATTTACATGATTCTCTCTCTAGAATGACCTCTGTGCATCCCAAAGTAAGTCATCACATCATCCCAACATAATATTACCTGTAATCTTTTTCTCTGCCTTCTGGTCCACCTGGACTCAAGGTGAGTCCACCTCCCGTCATTTCATCCTTCTTAATTTACTTGAACCGAATCTGTATCTAAGCTAACCAAACCTAATCTAATTTAATATAACATGACCTAACTTAATCAAACTAATCCAAACTTAATTTAACCTATCCAAGCTTAATCTAAACTAACCAGGATGACTTTGGCATGAATGGTTTTAGTGGCCTCTCCAAATTATTCCAACACTTACCGCTTTATGCATATTAAGTGGGTTGCCGATATCACAGACAACGGTAGTATTGGGTCCTTGCGTCCGTGGTGAGCATGTGACGGAGGTGTTATCCTTGGCTTCAAATATATTGTACAGAAGACCCTCGGGTACAAAGAGGTAAACACGAGCCTCAAAGGCATCCTCTCCTCTGTTCTCTACACGGACATCAACTTCCAGCTGTTCCTTCTGACGGAATACGAAAGTTTCTGGCCTGTTCAGGTCAAAGAAGATACAGGTGGCTGTGAGAAAACTGAGATTATATACGACTGTTGTCTTGGTCTCGGTGATCTAGAAGTGAACCTGGTGGACTGCAAGTTAAGTCACATCTCTCTACCAGAGTCCAATCCTCCTTTTAGGGTAAAGAGGAGCTGAGAGGTATTAGTGTACTGGGCAGCAGAGCCACCTAGGGAAGGCATCCTTCTCCACCATTATAAGTGACTGCAACATACCACTCAGGCTCCTATGACTCACTCACATGAGCAAGACCAAATGGCATTGGCCTGAATAACACAGTACATAGTATTAGGGAAGACATAACCTACACAAAGTACAGTACTAATTTTTACCTGCCTTATTTCATGTTCTTTTCTGCCATGCCTATTTTATGTTCTTTTCTGCTATTAAGTTCACTATAAATTACAGAAACCTTGTCTATTAAAATTCCACTGCCACCATACTGTACTATTAATTAAACATCACTGCAATTATGCACACACCCAAAATTACTTACGCAGTGAAGGTAAGAATCAAGTCTGGAATGCACACATTATCCTTGCCACAGTTCTTCTGGATGGTGATGGCATCAGTGAGCCTCAATTTCTGGCGCTGGTTGAGGACTGGGGTGAGGGAACGAGTGATGCGCCGGTGTGACTGGTCCACTAAGGTCAGGTTTACCTCAGCAGATATTGGGCTTAGTTTATCGGTGAGGGATGGCTGTGAGGAGAATGAGGGTGAAAGAAAATAAATGAGAGAGAGAGACTGTTCTACTATCTATTTTTCTCATTCTCAGTCTTCCAAAGCACTGTTAATAAACATGTACAGTCACGCTCCCACGCCAATCCCAGAGCTGAGGGAGGCAGTAGCCACGGCTCTTAAACGAACTTGTTTACTAGCAACCCCCCCCAACTCCTCCCCTCAATCCCTCCCCCCTCCCTCTCGCCATCCAACGCTCATTCTCACCTTACTGCATTCCTTTCCACCCTCACCTCTTACTGAAACAATCACTTACTGAAGAGGACAATGCTGGACAGTATTAGACAGTAGATTTGGGAAAACCTAGGGCATAAAGAAATATAAGACCTGACTATATTATTTCTCTTAATAAATCACCTCAAGGGAAACTGTTATAGAGGCTGTATTATACTATTGCTCAGGTGATAAATTAGCCTATACAGTTTGAATTGCTGTAATACTTTTATTTTTACAATTACTATATTTTAATGATTCTTATCGAAGTGGTTATAGTGGTCTGGTTATAGGTCCTATTGATTGGGTTTTTCATACCCTATGTTTTCTCAAAACTACTGTATATTACCGTCCAGCATTGTCCTTTTCAGTAGATGATTGTTTCAGTAAGAGGTGAGGGTGGATAGCAATACAGTAAGGTAGAGAATGATTGTTGGATGGCGATAGTGAGGGGGGATGGGGATTCAGGGGAGGAGTGGGGGGGTGGGGTGGCTAGTAAACGTGTTCGTTTAAGAGCTGTGGCTACTGCCTCTCTCAGCTCTGGGCTTGGCTCGGGGTGGGTCTAAATTAGGGAGCGTGACTGTACATAAAATCTTGGGATACAAATCATAATACAACAATACAGTAGGATATCCTCAAGATCAGTTATCTTCTTAACTATATTGCCCACTCTTAAATGGGGTAAGCAAGACCCCATGACAATAAAAAACAACACAAAAGTAACAGAAAGGAAACTTCAATACTGTAACTAAAAAGCAACACCAATGAACTATGGAAGTCTGAACGAACCATATGAAAATCTGTTCATAAATCTAAGTGGCAATGTACAGTATCTCCTTTTTTTTTTTTTCCTAAATTAAAAAACTGCTTTGCAAGGTAGATACATGCAATAACTGCCTATATCTATTTCTATACACACAATTCTATTCTCCAACCATGGTGGCTATGATAAACATGTCACCACACCTCTGCATTACTACTCATCACTGATCTGCCCCCTTCAGTCATGCTTCCTTGTGCACTCTTTTTTCACTTCAGCAATAATGCAACTAGACAGATGTATTTTGCACATTATTCTTGCTGATACCTGATGATAGCTCTTAGCGTAGGGAAGATTTTTTTAGATGGATGGGTTATATATCCCCCTACTACCCTCTCTTCCTCATCACCATCATCAAAATTATCACCTCTGATGCCTTGCTCCCTCCTGGGAACCCCTAAATAGGGGATGGCCATGACAGAACTACATCCAGGCTACTCATTATCACCTCTCTCTCTCTCTCTCAGACACTCCACTTTCTTCTCTTAGCAATAAACTGCTCAACTCTTTTCTTCCATATTACAGGAAGTCTGCCTCTATCAACATTACTCTCTGTTCTACTTACTGTCTTCCACATCACACAAGGTCTGCCTCTACCAACATTATCCTCATTCTCACTTTCACCAACTTTCTTTGACACTCATTCTACAGTATGTGCATTCTTTGTACATGTCTGTTTCATTCCACTACCCTCATAAATTTTACTATCACTCATACCATCCATCCTCCTTATGCCTGGTGCTGTTCTGAGAAAGCCATACATCCTCCTTATGCCTTGTGCTGTTCTGAGAAAGGTCATTTCTACAGCTTTCAACACAGAGAGCTCCTTGTTACTCATTCCCATACAAGTGTCAGCAATAAAACGCTTTTTGCACCTGGCTCTCTTATTTACTGTATAGCAATTATGATTCCCTTCCCTGAAAGGTTTCTTCTAGGCTGCATAAAATTGTTTATTCTGTAGCCAGAAAAAAGAAGAAAGTCATCAAACTCAAGTGGTTTAATTTTGTTTTCAGTCCTCTCCTCCACATTCCCCCAAGAACTTCAACAGTAAAAGCCTGTCCCAGGGTATGTGTGAAGGCTCAAGGCTTGGTTATCACAGTCTGTAACCATCAGTACTTTAGATATAATTATATATTTGCATTTTTTCTTACTACATACAATTTTAGATAAACCTCTAGTTGTGAATGGGTTAATAAAGGCTGCAGCCAACTCATCTAGTTATAAAAAAAAAAAAAAAATCTTTTATACTGAATAAAACTGTCTGGAGACAGCCAGAATTAAACCAAAATTATATCCTTGTAGTGAAAGGGTTAAGAAAGAGCCAAATTATGCATCTGGGGCTTTACATGAACAACAGATCTCCAACTGCCTCTTCTTGACTCAAACCTAAGCAGGACCTTAAATTTTCCCTAAAATGATGTGTTTTGTTTTGTATTCTTACCAGAGTACTGTGACTTTTAATCTGAATAAGATGGGCCTTTTGAGCTGGAGGAGTTAGATACCTTTCATTCATTCATCATCCAATTCTATATTGCCCCGTAAGGAGTGTAGGAGCCCAGGGCTAGGCAAGGTGGTCCTGATATTTAAGATGAGAGTGACCAGCTTCACTCATCCCTGAGTGGCATTACACAAGCAACAAACCCCAACCATCCCTTGGATATAAACCTTCACCGGCTCAATCCGATTGGAGCACTGTAATTACCCACTAAACCACCAGGCGCCAAAATTTGGTTATAAGGTTACCACCCAGGGTAGTAAATGGTTTCCTGGTGTACAGGAAACCATTTGGCTTGTCACTCACTGTAGAGTCATCCACAGGCAGAAGGAAGAGGAAAGACTGAAGGAAAGAAAGACAGAAGAGGGAGTGTAAAGTCACCCGTAGCCAGAAGGATGAGGAAAGAATAAAGGAAAGAAAGACAGAAGATGGAATGAAAGGAGGTGGAGGAAAGGAAAGGGCAGACACCCGAGAGCAGCATTACGTCGAGTGAGTCGATGGTGAGCGCCCCCACAGATACAACCTTCAAAAATACCTCTGACATAAGATACCATTACCATGTTAAACAAAAGCAATTGGAAACATCAAAAATACCTCCCATCAAAAAAAAAAAAAAAAAAAAAAAGTCACCAGAGTTAAAGGATAAACATAACCTTGACAATTCTAGCTTGCTATAACACTACTTATAATTACACAGTACTGTAATAAAGATGATACCAGTGATACCAAAGCACACACTTACAGCTAGATAAACTTTGTGAACACTACATTTTGATGATGCTCGTTCCAGTAGCAGACGTTCCAGCCTCTCAGTCTGGTCAATATCCCGGAAAAACAGACGAGGCTCATTCACTTTGCCATCCAGAATATAGTGAATGTCAAGTTCTGTGAGGTCATGAAAGGAAAGAATATAATTATCATCATAAATTACAGAGGAAATTACAGAGGTATAAAGCTCTTAGATCAGATAATGAAAGTAATGGAGAGAGTTCTAGAAGGTATGATTAGAGAAAGAGTGAATATCAATGAGATGCAGTTTGGGTTTATGCCAGGCAGGGGGACCACTGATGCCATATTCATTGTTCGACAGCTTCAGGAAAAATATATTGGCAAGAAAAGGGAATTGTATTTTGTTTTTGTTGATTTGGAAAAGGCCTTTGACAGAGTCCCTAGAGAGGTGGTGAAGTGGGCAATGAGAAAGCTAGGGTTGGAAGAGTGGCTGGTTAGGGTGGTTATGGCCATGTACGTGGGTGCTCACACTCAGGTAAGGGTGAATGGAGCTTTGAGTGATGAGTTTCCCGTGAATGTTGGTGTGCATCAGGGGTCAGTTTTGAGTCCCTTGTTGTTTATCATGGTGCTTGAAGCCCTCTCACGTGACTTCAGAGAGGGACTCCCATGGGAGATGTTGTATGCTGATGATTTGGTGTTGATTGCTGAGAATGAAGGGGAGGCTGAGGAAAGATTTAAGAAGTGGAGAGATGGTATGGGGCACAAGGGCTTAAGGGTAAATGCAGATAAAACAAAAGTGATGATATCTAGGGTTGGTGGC
>JAGKTI010010382.1:2998-13679 GCA_018397915.1 Birgus latro
CAACAGAGATTACGCAGGACAAGATAAATTAATGCTTACACAGAGATTCTGGATAATAAGTTCCGTGCTTAATTTTAATACACTTTTTGGGGGATGAGCTGCATATACGAACTACATATAAGAATGCTTGTTTATGTTTTTGTTAGTATTCATACAGAAACCAAACTCTTTACAAATGCACTAAATTGACTCTAAGTGGAGAAAAACAAACAAAACAAATGTATTCCGTATATAAAGTTTTCAACCATAAAACGTTATTAAGATCCTTTAAGGTTACTTTTGCAGGATATCAGGTTCCCCAGTTCGTATTTGATAGAGTGACTGTTGTAGCTTACAATAATGAAACGGCGAGATCTCGGACCCTGAACTGTTCGACGAATAGCATTGCCCGGGATGCCTCTGCCATGCCTTGCACACGGACTTGCCATGCAACCTTCAAAACAGGGTTCATTGTGGGTCGAAATGAGAGTAAATAAAAATTAAGTATACCCTACCTGACTTTGACCTTTGATCCCTTGACCTTGATGAGCTAATGAGTTCATTGTCCCTTCACACTATATCACTGACAAAAGTTTGATCGAAATCCGCTGAGGGGTTCAGGAGATATCGCACTCACACCCAATATCATCTTGCCCTTTGACCCCTTGACCTTCCTGCCGTAATCAGTTCATCGTTCCTTCATACTACATCACTGACAGAAGTCTGGTTGAAATCCGTCCAGGGGTTGAAGGTATATTCAACCACAATTATAATCTAAGCCAACCCCATGTGATTTGACCTTTAACCCTTTGAAGCTAGATGACCTAACCAGTCCATCGTGTTCTCATACTGCAGCACTGACAAAAGTTTCGTGGAAATCCGTCAATGGGTGAAGAAGTTTGGAAAAAATAAATAAAAAGTTAAGGAGATATCAAGCCCACAAGAGTGTTAAGGACTCAAGGACCCACGCACGTGAATGAAGCGATGAAAAACTACAAAAATGATAAGGAAACCACGTATGCTGAAATAGTGAAAGTAAAGAAAGACTTGGAAACAAGAGTTGAAGAAAAAAAACATTAAAATGGAAGTGAAAAGAATAATCCAAAACAATCCCAAATTAGTCAGAGATTCAGCAGATATCGACAAATCTATAGTAATCACTTGTATAGAGGAGGATGAAATAAAAAACAAGATCTCTAGGGACTAAAAGGAGATGGCAAATTTAATGAACATATTGAAGGAAGTATCAGAGGAAATCTATAAGAAATACATGAAAGAACACAAAAGGCTACAGAAATATGAGAGAAACAAGTCAAGGCCCCTAAAAGTAACCTTCCAGAGTGTAAGCACTGCGGAGGAGATGCTAAAAAATGCAAAGAAACTTATGGAAAAAGAGGAATTCAAAAATGTATGGATAAAAAGATGCCTAACTCAAGAGGAAATGGGATTACTAAAAGGGAAGAGGGAGGAAGCAAAAACAAAGAACGAGGGAAGATCAGAGGAGGAGAAGAGTTCATTTTTTTTTTACAAGGTAATTGTATTGCAGGTTCGAAAGTGGTACTTAACCAGGAGGGAATAAGAAGGAGGAAGGTAGTAGACCCAAGTCATGACAAGTATGTAAACAAGATGATTAAGCTGATGTACTCAAGTGTAGATGGAATGGTATCTAAATTATTAGAGATGAACGATTACATCTGAGAAAATGAACAACATATTATTTGCCTAACTGAAACAAAATTAACACCAAGGATATCAAACGACATCCTAAACCCTGAGGAATACAATATATGAAGAAGAGATAGGAACTTAAAAAAGGAGGAGGAATTATACCAAAGAAAAATCTAAAAGTCAAAGAAATAGAACTAGATACACCCTCACAAGTAGAAGTGCTTGCAGTAGAGATTAATACATCTGAAGGGAAACTAATTGTGGCAAATTTATAAATGCCATCCAGATCAAACACATGGGAAAGAGGCGAATGTGAGGATCTGGGAGAGAGTACAATTCAGAGTTTAAGAGCAATACCACACAGAATGGAGGAGAAATCGGAAAGAATAATACTAACTGGAGATTTTAATGCAAATATAAATTGGAATACTCTAGCCATAAGAAGCCAGGAAAGCTGTTGGGACCAAAAGCTCTAGGACCTAGTGCAGGAGCTTTTCCTAACGCAACATGTAAAGGAAAGCACCAGAAAAAGAGGACTTGATGTACCATCAATACTAGATCTTATATTTACTAGGCAAGAAAACGGTATTGACGATAAATATAATGTATCACCCTCCATTCTGCAAAAGCGACAATGCATTGCTAAATTGCAACTTCAGGATTGCATATGACATAGTTAACAGCAATGAAAGTTACAAAAAGAGCCTAAACTATAAAAAGGGAAACTACCACGACCTAATGAAGTACTTCTTAGAAATAGGTTGGGAAAAGGAGCCTAGAGGACAAGATTTAAATGTTATATATAAAAAATTCTGTGAACTTTATGAAATAGGAGTCCGAAAGCACATCCCACAGCACAAAGAAGCAGAAAAGAAAATTGAGAAATGGTTTAATATAGAATTACAAAAATCAAAAGAAAAAGACTTGTGGAATAGATACAGAAAACACAATAGTGAGAGGGCATATAAAAATTGCTAAAAACAGGCAGGAAACGATTGTACAAGAACAAGGAGAGAATCCCAAAGACAGTTTGAGGAATACATCATAAATAAACGTAGTGATCAACCGAAGCTATTCTACAGCTACATCCGAAGCAAAACCAAAGTAAACGATAAATTACAATCCACTACGGATGAGGGGATCATCCATACACAAGAGAAAGACATTTGTGAAGCACTAAATAAGAATTTCCAATCAGTTTTTACAGAAGAAAATAATTTTGAGAGGGATAGTATGGAACATGCATGCCCACACATATTATCAGATATACAAATATCAGAAAAATAAATACAGGAGGAGTTAAGTAAATTAGACAAAGGAAAAGCGAATGGTCCTGATGAAATTTCATGTTGGGTGCTACATGAATGTGCAAAGGAGTTAAGTAAATTATTAGCTTTAATATTCAAGGCATCCTTGGGACAATGTAAACTGCCTGATGTTTGGAAGAAAGCAAACATTGTTCCCTTATTCAAGAAAGAGAATAGAAAATATCCACTCGACTACCGACCAGTATCACTAACCACTGTTGTAAGCAAGGTACTAGAAAAGCTGATAAGAAAAGTTTGGGTAAATCATCTAGAACACAATATGATAACAGAAAGAGAGTTTGGTTTCAGAGAGGGAAAATCATGTGTTACTAATCTGTTGAGCTACTATGACAGAGTAACAGAAACACTACAGAAAAGAGAAGGATGGGTGGACAGCATCAATTTAGATTTCAAGAAAGCATTTGGCAGAGTACCGCACCAAAGACTTTTATGGAAACTGTACCATCAAGGAGGAATCCGAGGCAAACTGTATTATTGGATGCAAGATTTTCTCCAAAAAAAAAAAAAAAAGGGAAATGAGAACAGTCCTAATGGGAAGTTACTCATCATGGAGGGAAGTGACTAGTGGAGTTCCACAGGGCTCAGTGCTGGCACCAGTTATGTTTTAAGTGTATATAAATGACATAGGTAGTAATACTGGAAATGAAAGCTTTTTAAATATATTTGCTGATGAGGCAAAAATACAAAGGAGAATTACTAATGCAGACTCTTGTATAGAGCTACAAGAAGAATTAAATAAACTTCATGAATGGAGCAATACATGGCAAATGGATTCAATGTGGACAAGTGTCATGTAATCATGTGTGGTAAAAGTGGAAAAAGACATGATTGGGATTATAAGTTAGGAAGTAAAATCCTACATACATCATAAAGAGAGTAGGACCTAGGTGTGACTATCAATAACAGATTATCTCCGGCTGATCACATCAGTAAGCAGGTATGGAACATGTATACACTGCTTGCAAATATGAGAATAGCATTCACATACATAAATGAAGACATGTTAAGAATGATAATAACATCATTCATCACACCAACCCTGGAGTATGCGTCAGTGGTCTGGAGGCCTCATCTCAAAAAACATATAGATAAGATTGAAAAAGTTCAAAGGGCCGCTAGAAGATGGGTACCAAGCTTAAGGGATGTAAGCTACGAAGAAAGACTAGAAAAACTGAATCTATCTACACTACAGGAAAGAAGGAAAAAAGGAGACATGATTATGCTATATGAATGCATATCAGGGAAGGAGAAAATAGACATAAGTGATTGCATAACCTATGGGGATGCATCAGCAAGAGGACACTGTAAAAAAGCAGCATAAAAAGAGAGGCTAGTTTCCCAAATAGGGCAACTGATCAATGGAATGCACGGCCGGATGAAATAGTGTGTGAAAAACAATTCACAAATTTAAGGATATGTACGATAACTATGGTTTAAGACACGGAACAGTACGAGCTTGACTCATTCCTGTAAAGATACAATTAGGTAAGAACAATTAGGTTAAGTACAGTTAGGTAAGAACATGGACTGACAGACCAGTCACTTGATGCCTCCACCATAGGTGGGCGGGGGCATAATGAAAATCTGGTCCATATTATCCTGTATTAAAAATAGTGTGACAATATATAGTTGTGATCATTAGATTATTTACACCTCCTGAAACAGTGTCAAAACCTAATGAATTCTTGCAAAACTATCTGTCTGTCTGTAGCCAGGCATCTTAATCGTGGAAGGGGTGACCACATACGAATAGCCTCGATGTCACTCTGACCTCCGCCCTCAGGCTACCATCTCTGTAACTTAGACCCCCCCTCACCTTTATACAAGTCTAGTCCATCCTCCATTTCATCCTCAGTCTCCCCTTTACCTTCTCCCACAGGCTGCCATCTCTGCAACTTACACACCCCTCACTTACAGTCCATCCCCCATCTCATTCTTGGTCTCGCCTTTACTTTCTTCCCTTCCTCACCCCACGGCCCGTATTCTGGTCGGTTAAGGAGGCTCTCTAGCACCTCTTCCTTAGCAATATATTATTGGATACGTCTGGTCAAGATAATTCTGAGCATGGCTATATAAGAATGACTTAACCCCCCCCCACCCGTCCCAGCAGATTTTTCGCCACTGACCCCCCCCCCAATCTCGGCAGATATCGGATTTCTTCTTTTTTGCTCAAAACACTGATTTTGGTGAGAAACGATGGCGGATCACAAGGCGCTCACCTGAGCCCAGAAGTGGTCTAAACAAGTGACCCTCCGTGCTCTTGGTACCGTGTTCTCTGGTGGCGCTTGGCTGCTGTCCCGTTTTCTATGGTATAGGAAGATATTTATTAATTAGGTACACAATAACATGTAGTACAAGAATATATTGATTTTCACACAAAAATATAGGCGAAATAAGTATTGTTCCATTGAGCGAGCATAGTGAAATCGCCAAAATTGGTCACTTATGACTCGCTATGACTGTTGTTTCAACACACATTTCATTTTTTCAACTTACACAATACTTTTCCACAACATTATACCCGTTTCCGTTTTATATAACTGTTATCACATAGTTACAGGCCTTACGATTATATTTAGCGTAACATTAGCTCATATTTACAGTCAGTGAACTCGCTATGACTGTTGTTTCAACTTACATTTTCTTTTTCAACTTATATAATACTGTTACGAAGGGGGATTTGCCAGTTAGGTGTTCGAGAATTTTCTGGACATCTACCGTAGGCTGGTATCGGTGCTATCAGAGTTGCCAGTTTGCTTACTGTTTGGAGTGTATTTGTTTTGTAAGTTATGCATTAATTTTTATGCTCTTCTTCTCTATAGTGTTTTATTTACGTGATTGTTTGTTAAATTAAGTTTGGTAATTGATTTAGAGTGTTCTGTAATGTAAGAAGATTGGTATATTTTGGTTGTCTCTTAGTTGGCAACTTTTTACAGTCGCACCTTTGAGTTCGTCCTAGACGTTTCTCGAGTAATGCAAGGTTATATAAGGATGGGGAATGAGACACTAGTTGTTGTTAAGGTTTAAGTTTAGTTTGGTCTCAGTCAGTTTGAGTGAAGTTTAGTTGGGTGTCGGTGCAGTGTCAGTGAAGTTTGTATATTTCGGTACTTGTAAAAGCAGTGTTGTTGGCAAACCGAGAAGTGTTGTAGAAGTTTGTACATTTTCAGTACTTGCGAGAACAGTGAAGTTGGAAAGCATTAAGTGGAGTTATTTGAAAAAGAAAAGCCAGTGAACTTAAAGAAGCCAGCGTTTATTTTCGCCTCAGCTGATCTTGTGTACTGTACACCTAAAGACTGACCATAGGAAGAACTACTGCCGTTGGAGCCTGTGGCAGTGTGGGGACTGGGACGTAACAATACCCTTCCACTAACATTACACCCGTTGTTAATCACATATTTACGGGCCTTACAATTATATTTAGCATAATATTTGCGCATATGTGCATAGTGAGTGAACTTACTATGACTGTTGTTTCAACTTACATTCTCTTCTCCAACTTATATAATACTTTTCCACTAACATTACACCCGTTTCCACTCTATATAGCTGTTATCACATATTTACAGGCCTAACTGAGCGTCATATTATCATATGTACAGGCCTTACTATTATATTAAGCGTCATATTATCGCATATGTACGGGCCTTACTTCAATAGTGAGCTTCATATTATAGCAAGCACACACAGTATCAGTAATGTAACAAGGTGTGATATTCCCTGCAAGAAATCTCAAGGCACAACTCTGCACACTTGAACCTTGTGTCTTTCCTCTGACTTGCTGGTGTTACTTTTGAGTGATTGCAAATTTGGCAGTGGCGCTGGGGTCTAGGACAGTTTGGTTGAGGAGGGATGGTGCCGAGGAAGTGGCGTCCTGTGAGGCGTAGGGGAGTCTCGGCGGCAGTGTAGGGGCGGGTGCGGTGGTGGGGCCTGTCCTGTGCATTCCTGCCAATAATTTCACGAGACAGCTCCCTCAAAAACCCCTCGAAGGTCTCAAAGGTTCCTGTTGTCAAGGCGTGGAGGTAGTGTGCATTGAAGATCATGATGTCGAGCAGGTGGAAGAGTTTTTTTGAACCACCTCATTGTGGTCCTAACACACTCCACATTGGAAATCATGGAGTCAGACTGGTTCACTTGCCTTTTGTTGAAATTGTAGTCCAGTACCGACTCCGGTTTCCAAACGTGGTGCCTCCTCTCACTGCAGTAATCCACGGAGTCTGTGCGGTGCATGAGGGGGAGGTGTACCGTCGACAGGAGGCAAACTTCCTGTTGTGGTTCCATACAATGGCGAAGATGTTATTCACCTTGAAGAAAACCACCTTGCTCTTGTCAAGTTTCCTCCCAACCTTGACCATATGGAGACGGTTTTTCTTGACTGTGCCACAGACTCCGGTGTCGTGACGGTGGAAGTACCAAGCGAGAAGGGGGCTAGTGTACCAGTTGTCCAGGTACAAGACGTGACCACGATGAAGGTACTCCTCTATCACTGTCTTCACCACGGCCCCAGAGAGTCCAGTACTTCGATCATCTATTATGTCTGTCTGTGCTCCAGTGTACAAGACTATGTCTTGCACATAACCAGTACTACAGTTACACGTAACAAAGATCTTGAACCCTAGACGGTGTTTCTTGCTGGGTATGTACTGGCGAGAAAAAATATTGCCTCTCCACAATACGAGACTCTCATCTATGACAAGGTCTCTGAAGGAATAGAAGGATGAGTGGAACTTTTCATGCAGGTGATCAAATACCATCCTTATTCTCCTTATTTTGTCAGTGTTATCGGCATTAGCAGGGTCGTCGGCATCGTAAAAGCGGAGGTGGCTGAGAATTTGCTGGAAATGATCACGACCCCATTACCTTCCCAAAAAAAGGTGTGCTGGTTACTGGGTCCATGGACCAGTATCCCGGAATTTGGTTTTTCCGTTCAATATCCATCAAGAGAACCAGGGCCAAAAAAAGATGAACATCTCGCCTAGGGTTACTGAATTATCGTATTGCTGAGAGTGCCTGCTCGTCGTACAGTGACACTTGCTTCCACGGTCCTGGCTGCTTGCATATAAATTAGTATGCTGCACAATGCGGCCCACAATCTCCTCACCAAAGAACTAGTGGAAGAAATCCACCCTGGTGGAGCCGGTATGGATTCCAGGAGCCATGCAACCAGACTGCCATTTCTCAGTGAAGGGGTGAATGATGGAAGTGAAATCACTCCCATCTTTTCAGTCCCACGACACACTACCGTCTCCAGCCTTGTCCCCATAGTGGGGACAAGAGGTGGTGGGGGAGGTTGGGGAGGTGGAGGGCGGTGCCTTTCCCCACTCACACTCCTCTTCATTCTCCCTTTTCCCTTCCCCTTTTCTTTCCCTTCCCTTCCTTTCCCCACATCACGGGGCTGTGGGGAAGAAGTGCGAGAATATTGCTGGGAGAAAGAGGTGCTAGGGCGGACCTGCTCCTCACCTGCCAGCTGCCCAGTTGCATCACGTGCTTTCCCAAAAACGGACAATGCTTTATTTTTCTTTTTGCCGCCCCTTCGGCTCCCAGCGGCGAAATCCTCTCGCTCCCCAACCACGAGGTAACACCACGTCCTACGGCGCCGTCCTTGTCCTCGTCCTTGTCAGACCCTTTGCCTAGGGGGTGGAGAGAGGTGTGTCCACGTGTATGGGGTCCAGGCTGGCCTGGCCTTGCCTTACGGTACTTGACATACTGCACCTTCCTTGGCGATGGTACCTTCTCATCACTGCTGCTCGTTACATTGTCAGGCAGCATGTATTTCTTGTCCTCCACATCATTATTTATTGGAGCATCAATATTGCCTGTGAAGGCACCAAGAGCGGCTTCAATTTCATCGTCAGAGAGACCTTGGCGCGGCATGTCTGTCCTGGGTCACTGCTAACATGTGAGTGACCGAGGCAAGGGAGCACGCGTGTCACACGGGGTCTGGGAGCGTCCCCGCCTGGTGGCAGGTAGAGAAGGCTGGCCCGTGTATATGTACCAAAAATCACTCATGAAATTTGAAAAATGTGCAAATGATGGACCTTGCAATTGCAGGACGTTTATATATGTCAACGGGACTGAGTGTGGCAAAACGTTCGGGCACATATATACATCAACGGGACGGGGCAGGTTATGCAGTTCACATGAGGGTGGTAAGGTGTAATATATAAATTAACTGCTTAAGAAAAGGCAATTTTCCTTATCCGACGAGAATACTGCCCTAGTCAATCTCATGCTCTCACTCTTCCTTCTCTTCACATTGCCAAACCATCTTAGGGAAATTCTAGCACTGTCCAACACATCCTCATCAACTCCACATATCTCCTTCACTTTCTCATCTGTCTGTCTGACTCCCCACGAAAATTCACATGCTTCCCTCAAATAAATCAGTGCTGCTCCTCTCACTCTTTACTTGCATCCCTCCAATAAATTCCAAGCTTCATCTCCGTATGTTACAATGGGAATCACAATACTGTCATGCCAGGATTTTTTTACTTCCATGTTCAGTTGTCTGTTCTTTATCGCTGATCCGTCAATATGCATCTTTTCTTTGTATCCTTCTTTGCATTTCATTGTACAGCAACAATTTTTTATCATGACACTAGTAAGGTTACCAAGAATAATATATCTAAATTCTACTCTTTCATGGAAGGGATAATTAATATTTTGCATAAATCTGTCAGCACACTGTTTCTTAGTTGTGAATTAATCATAATTAGTGAGAATGTAGGAATTATGTTTGAGTATTGAAGTGAAAGGATTGAATGGGCTTGGATCTCACTACCTTGTTTAGTATGAAATTCCGGAAGTGTAAAGGAACTGCTGATCGCGATTTTATGTCCAAGGCTTTGACATTACTGTAGTAGGATGTGTGGCCCATTTTACTAGGAACTCTGAGAGTTCTTCAGGTTTTCTACATACCTATTTTTGAATTATTTCCACCCCATATATTAGCCTGAATGGATTCTAGGATGAAAATGAAGATGATGATGATGATGATGATGATGATGATGATGATGGTGATGATAGCTGTTGTAACCTGATGGTGGCAGAGGTAGTAGTAGTGATGATGGCAGTGATGGTGATGATGATACATGAACTATATGACTTGTATGGTGAAAACCCAACAATACTTACAGTAAATATAACAGACGAAAAAGTATAAAGTAGGCAAAAAACTGAAATTATTTATACGATTAAACACAACTCATGAAGGAGTAGCAGGACACACTTCTTTCAAATGTGTGTGTGTGTGTGTGTGTGTGTGTGTGTGTGTAAGTCAGATTAGTAGCAGTAAGGAGCTTATGGTATATTAAATATTTATGTACCTCCTTAGTCATATTTACTCATGTACTTTCCTTTCACTCATACACTCCTTGGAGATTTACTCTGCATATTGCACCTTAACATTCTCTTGTATGCTATTTATATAGTTTTAATAATGTCATGGATTACAAAAACAACATTCAAGACAGTATTTATATGCAATGTGCAGAATAAACTGTAAACAAAAATGTGCAACGAAATCTTCAAAACCAAAGCCCGAACCATCACTCGCGCTTGGCTGATCGTGTATCGACCAGTTTTGACACATCTGAAGTAGAAAAAAAATAAGGAGTTTTGTAATACTTGAATAAACACACAAGGGTTGGATATGGAAGTTGCAGGGTCCTTTGTGTGTGTGTGTGTGTGTGTGTGTGTGTGTGTGTGGG
>JAGKTI010010382.1:13717-28608 GCA_018397915.1 Birgus latro
GAAGTAGAAAAAAAATAAGGAGTTTTGTAATACTTGAATAAACACACAAGGGTTGGATATGGAAGTTGCAGGGTCCTTTGTGTGTGTGTGTGTGTGTGTGTGTGTGTGTGTGTCCGACTCTGAGCATAGGTTTCACAGCCCGTTCTTTAAGGCCCAGAAGTTCTCCTACATACTACCTCCTTATGCCACCACTTCGGCGCTAACACCCACCGTCTGTACTGAATACATGCTAGAGCTGTATCATACAGGACTGTGGTGTGAAGTGACAAAGTTTGGTGTTGTGTTGTACCATCGCTAAGTACGTCCAAAAACTGTTAGTGAGAAGCAGAGGGACACAACCTGTACTAAATATGTCCCAGAACCTAACAACAGCGCCTAGTGGTGTAGTGGCAGAGTTCTCGAGAAGAGTGCCACATATGCAACATGTCCGATCCTATGGGTCGGTGACATTTTTTCTTTCAGTTAAACTGTTGTTCTGAACTACGGTAACTCCGGTAACCTAATCCTTGTCCCCACGTCTCGTAAGAAATAGGATATGGGATAAGCTGTTACAGTTAACAGAGATGGTATTTTCTAACTCCTTCAGTAAGTTAACGTATACTGCAACTAACCCTTTTAGTAGACTGTTCGTGACTGTTTTTAACCCCTTCACCACACAAATGGAAATTATTTCCAGTCTTGGCTATGAGCAAAAGTTTGCCAACACTTCTCTTCCTGCTGTGGCAATGGAATGTGCTACGTGAACTATTTTTATGTACCGATTAGGAAGCACACAACAGAACAGTATGAGAAGAAAGATACTCTCTGTTACTCTGGGAGGAATGAGAAATATGAAAGGCAGAACACACTACTGCACGAAGAATGCCTGCAACCTTTAATCATAGCAGCTCCTTCACCATATTACTGACGAATGTTATCAGTTGCTTCACCACATTAATATAGATTGTCGCTAACCGCATCACAACATACGAGAAGTAGTTCTTAGGCTGAAGAAAACCGTCTGGAGATATATAAAACAAATAAATAATAATTGAGGCCCCCCCCCAAGGGGAGAATCACAATAGGCGCAAGCCGATACATACAGTATCTAGCACGGCTCGGAATATGATCATGACCTTGAACTGCTTTCGCCAATTTCGAACTCATAGGAGATTTTCATCTCTACAACACCTGCAAATTTTGGTGATGATATCTTGAGCGTTTGCGAAGCTATCGTGGTAACAGACACACAGACCTTAACCTACTTTCACCAATTTCGAACTCATAGGAGATATTCATCCCTACAACACACCTGTAAAATTATATGATGGTATCAGGAGCGATTGCGAAGTTATCGTGTAAAAGACACAAAGACAGACAAACTGAAAGCAATAATCGTAGGAGATTTACATCCCTACTACACAACTGTAAAAATTTGTGATGATATCTTGAGTGGCTGCGAAGTTATCGTGGTAACGGACACACAGACCTTGACCTGCTTTCACCAATTTCGAAGTCGTGATCTTTTTTTTTTTCCTTACTGCACACCAACAAAATTTTGTGCTGATACCTTGAGTGGTTGCAAAGTTATCGTACTAACAGACACACACAAAGACGGACACACAGACAAATTGAAAACAGTACCAGCTTCGCTACCGTGGCTAGTAAAAAAAAAAAAAAATCACGAGTGAAAACCCAGTCCTTCCTCCCTAGCAGCAGTGGTCGCTTCCAAGAGGCTGGGATTATAGCTGCAGATTATAGTGGCGGAATGTCCTACTAGGCTGGCTTTTGGGCTTAGTAGAGTGGCCACCGCGTTTGCCTGTTATGGCTAATTCTGTAAGGCCTTCAATTTGCCCTTATTGTACTTTTCCTACCTGCCGGGATTTGCATGTAGTGGTCCTCATATGCAATTAATGAAGCTCTTTTTCATAGTTCTTCTTTTGTATTACTACCAGCTGCTACCATCTACGAGTAATTTACGACTGCACCCGAAATTTCTTTAATTTCATTTGCACAAACTGGAAGCACAGAAGGGACTAAGTGTGTGTGTGTGTGTGTGTGTGTGTGTGTGTGTGTGTTCGTTTTAAGAAGATAACTCATGTAAATCTGACGATTTTAACCAAAATTGGTGAATGGTCAAGGGTCATCCGGGGGATTGATTTTCTTTAAATAATAGGTTGAGAGTCAGGTTCATATGGTAAATCATTTATAGTTTTGATCCACTCTACACCAAACTTGCCGATAAGATTGTGGACATGACAAACATGACAAGCACGATGGGATATGATTTTGAATATGACAGCCAATGGCCATAGTCAGTGACATGCATATAAATGAAATATGAATATTAAGCATCAAACTGTCTAAGGGATAAAGGTTGGATAATGGGGATAAAACAGTGAAATGGCAGGCTAGTAACACAACTGGTTGTAAAGAGACAATAACACGTGGCATAGCAGGACTTGCATCGGATGATAATGAACACCATATGACCTTTTTCAAAAACCTTTTTGCATGCACTCCTGCACTCCTCGTACATTTCATTAACATCACAATCACCACTAAGCACCACAACTACCACGACCACCACCATAATCACGAAGCACAACCACCACCATCACCACTACCTCATTTCATCACAGTTCGTTTTCACCATCGCCACAATCACTATTCTGCATTTCAGTTGCCGCTACTACCATCACCATTACCGCCAGCAATAAACACTAAACACAAGCAGCGGCAGCATTACTATGATAGGTTTGCTCTGAATTTAATTTAAAAAAAAAGGTCCAAGGAATGTCTAAGAAGATGAAAAAGGCGTCTTCACAGATTTGTAAGCATGCATTACTTCAACATCTGAATCCAACGATGGTATCAACGCATCTTTCGTTACTATCTCTCATTGATGAATAACTCTTTCAACCCTTTCATGGTCCAGACAAAACTGGTATTCTATTCCAGCTAACGCCAGACGATTGTATTCAACAAAGGAGTATATGGCCTTGAGAGTTTATACTATCAGCAATGTTCACCTCATAGTTACATATTCCTTAGTATTATTCTCCAGCTAAGGGCAGACGATTTATTTAGCAGAGTGACTCATGGAGGCCTAAAGTGTTAAACTAACATAGAGATTAACCACATGTGATACTTAAACTGTTCCAGAAAGCCGGTGCTCTCAAACTGTGGGTCACGACCCCCGAAATAAATTTATAGGGAAACTGGATAATTCATAGAACGAAAAAAGGAAAGAAAGAAAAAGAAAATATGAAAAAAAATGTGATCTGTTTCCAGTGTTAGGCTACTTTTTTTTTTCTTAAAATATACTGTATGTAGCCTAATTAATAATAACACAATGACAGTGTAACTTATCGTGTTAGCAGCTTTATGTTTCATATTCAGTGCTTCATGAAAGATTGCAGGTGTGTGAAGCATTTGGAGTGTAGAGTGAGAAATATATGCTAAATTGTGTTGGAAAAGTCGCGCTTGAACAATAGTTTACACTTAAGAAACGTCGGACAACGATACTAGTAACATACAGTGGTTTGTAAACCTACATTTATAGTATTCTTAGTATTTGATGCAATCATACCATTGAAGTTTGTGGTAAATTTTAGCAGCAAATAGAGCATTATCGTTACAAATGTTGAGTTGTGGTATTTGGTCATCAGTATATAATGCAAAAGAGTATTAAGTTCTTTATTTTCATTCGTTAGAGTCCAAAGCGACAACTGACAAAAATGGTATGCGTTCTTTCCCAGGACCAAGATACATGTCCCTTCCCCTGTCCCTCGCCAGTTTATCCTGACGATAACTTTCACTTATCAGGACCTGTTGGCGTTAAGCTCCGTCGATACATATCACAGCGTCCTTCAGATTGCTAGTAAAATAGTAATCTAAATCAATCTGCGTCTCATGAACACAAGGCTGTTCGCAACACTTTGCAAGGAGATGGGCTCAATCAAAAAGCCATATTGTTCCAGGTGGCTTTCCAGTGGGAAAATTTTCACCTGCCTGTACGAGATGTGAGACGAGGTGTGCCCGTTCTGAACCCCGGGGTTTATGGAACTTCCAAATGGAATAGTAGTACGTCTGATGGGGGAACAAGTGCCCCTTCAGGACTAGTCCATCTACTCATGTCCCCAACCATCACTGAGCTCTCACCTGTGGCTCTAAGTAGCTAGTAGCGTGAAGGTTCAACGAGCATGAACATATCTCCTAGCAATGAAATATGGAATGCAAAGAGTGTGGTGAGGACGCCACGGTCATCCACTGCATCCCAGTCTATCTTCTAGTCGTCTGGGCTCGTCTTGTCACTTGATCCAGATGGGCAGGGTTAAGGAAGTGAGGCTGACGACCAGCGCAACTCTCCCTCATCAAAGTCAGTCTCAGGTCATGACTTCAAATCCGTATTGCAAACAGTCAAGACCTGTGACGATGGGGGAGTGGCAAACCAAGTGCGGATACACTCAAGCGGCAGTCACAAACCTACACACAGGTGACTCAGTTCATTGGGCCGCTCTCTGCTAGACTAAAGCAGCAGTGGGGTTCAGTAGTTGCCCGAGTGACTGAGCAGCCCATTTTTAGAATCGATTTGTTCATCTCCATGGCCCGAGGAAGGGGCTAGAATGGGTCCCCTAAACATAGTCTGCTTCTCTCAACCCTCTAACTGCGGCTGGCGGGGATCACATCACTGGTGTCAAACTATAAGCACAAAGAGAAAGGTGATGTCCCTCATCATAGGCATTTGGAAAGTGCGAACCCTGTTAGACAAAAACATGACAGATAGACCAGGGAGGGGAACTGCTCTGATAGCTAGAGAAATGGCCTGCTACAAAGTGGACATAGCCGCTCTTAAAGAGACGTGCCTAGCTGACAAGGGTCAACTCACAGGATCTGGTAGTGGCTACACATTCTTCCGGTGTGGTAGGAGCAGTGAAGAATGCCGAGAAGCAGGAGTAGAATTTGCTGTTAAGTCCTGCCTAGCTAACAAGCCGTTTACCCAAAGGCCATAATGATCGTCTGAGAACTCTACAGCTCCCAATGGAAAAAGGAAGAGTGCCACGTTGATCAGTGCCTATGCCCCAGCAATGACAAATGCAGCCGACATGAAAACAAATTTTTGAGGACCCCGATGTTCTTGTTGCAGACATCCCACGATCAGATAAGCTCATCCTCTTGGGTGATTTCAGTGCTCGAGAAGGGACTGACTACCAAACCTGGGAAGGAAATGTTGGAAAGCATGGAGTTGGCAAGTGCAATAGTAATGGGCTTATGCAACTTAGAACATGTGCTGCTCACCAAGTGGCCATCACTAATACCATGTTCCACCTACCCACCCTCAACAGGGCATCTTGAATGCATCCATGCACAGAGCATTGGCATCTGACTGTGTTATCACTAGGAAAAAGGACAGGCTGGATGTGAGAATGACGAAGGATATGTGGGTCATTGTGTCTAAAATGAACGTGCACATCCAGCCCAGGAGAAGGTCCCAGAGTCAAAAGACTGCCTAGAGGCTCAATGTTTCAAAGCTGAACAGTATTTCAGTTGCAGACAACCTCTCTAGGGACCTGGACAGCAGGCTGCCATACAACCAGAGTTGCCAAGCCAGCACTGAGGAAAAATGAACATCCTTCAAAGACACTGTTTACTCCACCACCCTTGAGCAATTTGTACCAGCAACCCGGAAACACAAAGACTGGTTTGATGAGAATGCTGATGAAATTCAGACAATGCTTACTGAAAAAAATTCGTCTGCACGGGGCCTACCAACATGACCCCTCATTAAAATCGAAAAAGGATTCCTTTACAACTGTCCTCCTCTGTCTGTATTCCCTACTTCCTATGATCTCCAGCCTTCAGACGCAGTGTGTCCAGGCATCTCGAAATGAATGCATCTTGAATTTGGCTCTCTTTTGAATTGTTTTTGCTTTTTCTTGGAAGGAACAGTGTGCGGGTCCATGGCCTTTGGTTCCTTCTTCCTTGCAAAAAAAAAAAAAAAATGTTCAGAACCATGGAGACCAAGCTTTGCAAGATGTAAGACATTTGGCTCAGTGGCAAGGGAGACGAAAGCCGGAGCTATGCTGACAGAAATGACTTAAAAACGGTTCTATGATGTGCTGAAAGCAGTTTATGAGTGATAAAAACTGATGAAACTAATGATAGAAGCCACAGCTTTGCGTATCTATTCATCCCAACACGCACTTTGAGAACCTAGGTCCCTCAAACACTCCAAAACTTTTCTGTTCTGCCTTTAGACAAGGCCATTGGAAGCTGGATGATTGGGAATTACATTACACTTGTTGATGTTATACTGCTTACAAATTTCAAAAAGGGGACTACTGTTAAACTATGTACCATTACCAGTAATAGCAGTAGACGGGGAAGTGAATGGACAAATGACATGGTCTATAAAGGCACGTGCAACACTCTTAGCGGTCTTACCTTGGAAAGCCACAAGGATGCAATAGCGTGAGAAATGATCGATTGCCACGAAAAAATACTCCATACCGGATTCTGTAACAGGCAGTTTAAGGAGGTCATTAAACAGTTTCCCATGGACATGATGGAACTGGATATTGTGAGAATGGGGTAGGTAATCCAGTTGATCCTTTGTGACGATTGCGGGAAACACATGAGTTACAGTGAACGTTGATGTCCTTCCTCATAGTAGGCCAATAGTAAGAAAGGCGTGCATGTCTCCAACATCGATCTTTACCCGGATGAGATGCATGACGAGTGTCATGAACTATGTGGAGCACTGCAGGTATTTGATCAGTAGGGAGAACAAGTTGGTGGAATTCTATTTTAGGTATGTCCTTTCCTGTAAGCGATGTATTCCTGTACAAAATATCATTGTCTAACATGAAATCGTCTGTTGGCACTGGCAGAGTAGGTAAGGCTGAAGTGTCTCCCGATTACCTTGGATCATAAAGTGTAGGTGCGATGAGAATTATAGACAACATCTGAGGCTAGAATGGTATAAGGGGTTTCATTGGGTTGACATGGTGCTACTGCCGCAGTAATGTGAGGGAGCATCTGCATTTACATTTGATTTACCAGGCACATACTGTTAGGTTGGATTAAAGTCTTAAGCAATTGCTGACCATCGAGCTGGTCGACGTGTAATTTTTCTTTCTCCGAAAAAATCACAAATCGGGAGATGGTTTGTTTGGATGTGCACTGATTGAGAGACCAAACAACTGTTAAGGCTTCCAAGTCAGTAACACTGTAATTGTGTTCTGTGGCGTTTAGGGCACGACTAGCATAGACTATCACACGTTTCCTTTTTGATCAAGTTACATCAATAGCGCACCAATTCCTACTCCAGATGCATCAGTACACAGAAGAAAGTGATGCCAGGGCTGTGGCATTTGCAAGTGCCGGTTTTAGTGTTTCAAAAGTACGTTTTTCTTTTGTAATTTTGTCAGAGGTGCGGCGATTTGTGCATATCCTTTAATTAATCGTCGATAGTATCCACTCAGACCAAGAACACTCCTTCCGTCATCAGTATTGGTAGGTTCTGGGAAGTTAGAGACTGCTTTAACATTATTATCTGTGGTATGAATTCCTTCAGCATCAACTGCATGTCCAAGAGATTTAATTTTCTTACAAAAGAAATCACATTTAATGAGTTTAATTTTTAGACCTACCATTTGAAGGGGATCAAAGACTTGTCGTAGCTTGGCAAAATGTTCAGGGATGGACTTGCTCACTACAATGAGTTGTTGTTGTAGCTTGGCAAAATGTTCAGGGATGGACTTGTTCACTACAGTGAGATGTCATTTAGGCCGACAAAAAGAGATTGACCGATCATACCACTGAATACAGAAATGAAATTGTTAATGTCCAAGGAGCACTAAATGCTGTTATCGGCCGAGACGACTCTTCCTTTTCTACTTGCCAGTAACCACTAAGTAAGTCAAGGGAGGTGAAAACTACATTTTGCTCGCCAAGTGATTCTAGTAAATCCTTTGAAACTGGCAACGTGAAACGATCAGGTACAGTGACTGAATTTACCCTACGATAGTCAACTACTGATCTCATTTCTCATCCTTTCTTGGGTACTACGAAAAGTAGACCATTCCACGGACTGGCAGAATGTTAAATGATATCCGGATCCAAAATATTCTGTTCACCTGTTTGTTGTCTCACACTGTATGGTAGTCCATATGCCGGGACAAAAACTGGTTGAGTACCGGGAACTAATTCTACGTGATGTTTAACCAAATTTGTCTTCCCCATGAGTTCGCTAGGTAAAGCCACAACATCTCTATAGGTCTGTAAAAAATTGATAGTTGATCTTTATGTTGGGGATAATCACTTGAATGTACAGTATATATAAGGAAAGATCAGATGAAAGTGTGTGAGTAGGATCCTTAGAGTTTATGGTATACACACCAAATGGTTTTTCATCATCATCCTCAGTAGATACACAGAATGGTACATCCAGGCATACCATTGTGGCCGATTGGTAGTCCAGGAAATCCCTAATCTTTGCACCACTTTTAAGTTTAAACTGAGTATTTGTGACATTTAGCAGGTAAAGGTACGTCAAATTATCCTCCAACACAGAACACAATGCTGACTCATAAGTTAAGCCAGTCACACAGCACGTCTCTGGTAATGTTAGTGCATCCGCACCTTCTTTCGCACCTACAACACAGACAGAGACTTTCGTGAATTCGTGTGGCATTAAATTTGTGCACTTTTTTCTTACTGCTTGGTTTATCTCTGTGTGTTATATTATAACATCCACACTATTTGAGGCAGTTGGCTGAGACGTAGATGAGTCAACCACTGTGTCACTGTTAGAAGGAATGTCATGAGATGTTACTGAATGCTCCTCCGTACTGTGCTCTTCCTTACTTTCAGCTAGTAGTGGTAGAGTAACAGTGAGAGAACAGGACGTGGATAAATCATGCTAGATACAGACATTCCTTGTACATTAATACCACCACATGCAGGTATCAGTTCAACAGAGTTACTTAGCCATGATGTGTATGCCTGATGAAACATCTGCAGGATACCATAAACTGATTGTGACATGAAACTCAGTTGTCACGAATTTTCTACGTCGTGAAATTGTGTATCGTAAATCGTGACATCGATTGATTTTGTGAGAGTGACGAATAGTTCTGAAATGCATGAGATTTCGCTCAATCTCTTAACCGTCCACTCGTGTACTAGTATTTGCATCAAATTTTCAAAACTTTCGTCATTCTTTCGCGAGTGACTGTCTTTATGTACAGACAGTGCATTCCTCTGAGCGATAATTTCTGAACTGTCGTTTCTTTGCACTTGCCTCCCTAACCGTTAGGTGGCCACGCCCTTTTCACACGATGCCTCTGTTTAGATCAAGCATCGAGTCAGTCGTCCCAGTGACAGTCTCGGAGAGTGGATGTCCTGTGCGTAAAGCTCGAGTGGGTCTCTTTTTTTCTTAGCGATCTCAGAAGTCTCGGCTGTATCGGCGTGAATTTCCGAAGCTCCCACCAGCCTGGTGATCGACTGTATTAGCGGCGGTCTCATCTCTATTGATTAGTATTTTCTTTTGTTTTTTCCTAGGCTTAAGGTTCTTTTGATTTCCCCACATATTTAGTACACTTTTGCTACTCCAAGTTAGCACAACTCCTTATATTAATCACGACTGGTTGTCACGAATTTTCTACATCGTAAAATTATGTAAAGTAAATTGTGACCGAGTAATTTTGCGGGAGGAACGAATTATTATGAAATGTACAATGTTTCGCTCGTTCTCTCAAACCGCTCGCTTACTTATATTCGCATCAAGTTGTCAAAACTTTCGTCATTCTGTCATTCTTTCGCGAGTGATTGTTTTTATGTGCAGTGCATTCCTCTGAGCGACAATTTCTGAATTATCGCTCCCGCTCTAGGCCGTTACGCTGGGCACACCCTTTCACACGCTTTCATGCCGTGTACTCAGACACGGTCCGTGCGGTACGCCTTGCAAGGCTCGAGTGATTTTCGTAGCGATTTCAGATCTCAGCTTATTGGTGTGTATCCCCGAAGCACCCACCTTTTGGTGATCGTCTGCAGCAGCTTGGTCTCATCTATACCGATTAGTATTTTCTTGTTTTCCTAGGCTTAAGTTTTTGAGATATTTAGCTCTTTGTCTGAGTGTTTGCGTGAGTGCATTTCCCTTTCTTGATTTGAATTGGAGTCATGTAACGTAAATTTATTTGCTTGTATTCAATAAATTTACAGTTCGTTTTTTGAGCTTTGTTAAATGTAACAGTCGTGTTTAATTTTCCCACATATTTGATACAGTTTTGCTACTCCACGTTAGCACAACTCTTTGTATTAAATCACGACTGGTACTTAGGCCAGCTTTTAGCATTAATCCTTAAATCCGTTGTGCTAGCTAGGAGTTTGGCTCAGCCAAGATCCTGTTTATTATTATTATTATCATTATTTTTTGAATGTTAAGGGGAGAAACTAACTTTTTCAGAGGCCAACGGTACAATATTACAGCCTACTTGAGCGTCTAGTCTCTGCTGTGTACCGTTGAGAAAGTCTATATTTCTCGACTCTAGAGAACTGACGAAGTAAGCCAGCATAAAGTGAAATCGCCACTTGATTTCTCGAGTCTATACTCTCTTAATAAATGACTCAATAGTCATCTCTAGCACACATAGCTATATATATTGTATACTCCAATTATACAATATCACATTATCTTCTGAAATATCCCATTTTCTTTTTGAAAGACATAAATTTCCCCTGACACTGGTATTTAGGCCAGCTCTTGGTATTAATTCTTAAATCCGTTGCGCCAGCTAGGAGTTTGGCTCAGCCAAGATCCTGTTTATTATTATTATTATTATTATTATTTGAATGTTAAGGGAAGAAACTAACTTTCTCAGAGGCCAACAGTACAGTAGTACAGCCTTCTTGAGCGTTTAGTCTCTGCTGTGTACTGTTGAGAAAGTTTATAAATTCTCGACTCTAGAGAATTGGCGATGTAAGCCAGTATAAAAGTGAAATCGCCACTTGATTTCACGAGTCGATTCTCTCGTGATAATCGACTCGATAATTATTCCTAGTGTCCATAGACATTCATTTACATTTTCCTCCTGACATTTGTTAAGGGGTTTAATAATTCATCCAGTTGTATTTCTAAAGTTACCTTGCCGTTCACGTGATATTCTGAACCATCAACACCACAGTGATGAATATCAGGTGGTTCAAGGATCCAGACCCGTTTAATCGGTCCCCTAATGGTGTTTAGTGAAGTTTCTGATATTATATTCACCACTGACCCAGAGTCCATGAAGAATAATGTTGAGACTCCTTCACTTATAACTAGAATAACTGTACCTAAACAGGTCAGAGGGTCAATATGGCGAATGGGGAGCTCAGGTTCTTCGGTAGCTATGTATGGTTTGTCCGCAAGGTGAGCTCTTCTCCTGACCGGCGTCAGGCAAGGTAACGACATTCATTAGTGTTGTGACCAGTCGAGTCTTTATGATACTTGCAATATGCACGGTGGCGTCGCGAAGGTGTACACTGTTGTCTCTCCTGACAGGTTCACCCCTGTTTGCGACAACAGCTTGATTCACGGTGACCAGGAACACCGCAGTGCCAGCACACAATCGATGCATAGTTAACTGGTCAGACTGGTGGCCCCAATGCAGAGTCATCTGGTTCAGGGCCAGTTGTAGGTGATCGATGTCGTGATTAAGAACGAATATGGTCACTGGCACCCCTGGTAGTCGGCCGCGAACATGAAAGCTCTGTTGAGACGTGAGCAGTTGGTACAACCGTTATTTTTTCCAATTGTATTGTCAGTTGTTGTGGTGACACTACTTGCCTGACGAGTGACGTCTGAGCCTAGTCTCACATCTGTTTCCTTCGAAAGTTCTAGTAATCGGTGTCAAAGTTTGCACCCAATTTGTAAGGCAGTATCTAGTTGTTTTTTTATCTAAACAATTGATAAACCTAAGGTAACTAATTAAGTGACCAAAATCTTTTAATTTCATTATGTCATCCCCGTTGACAAGAGGTACCCATGATGTTTCCCTCAGCAGCTGTCCTATCCCAGAACTGGTAATGTTTGCTGCCGCTGCTGCCTCATATAATGTGACTTCTTTAGCCGGTATTAATATGTCGTCCCTCGTGTGTTTAAAGAGAGAGAAGAAAGCAGTGAAGGAACCTACTTTAGAATGAGAACAACAGAGCTTTATTAACTTCCTACAAAATTCATCGAATGTTGTGCAATTGTCAAAGTAGTCAGATCATAAACCAGCACCCATGCGCGATTTACCTTGATGTAATCGGCTTTTAAGATATGAAATCTTCAATGGTTCTGTGTGGAACTGCCTGTTATCGATATCTGTATTAACTTCACGGAGGAAATCGAATGCTGATATGGAAGTATCATCAGCAGTGGATTTTGGGAGGTTCATATCATCCAAGAAAATGGATTGTGAAGGTGGGGCTTGGTTTGCCGATGCTGCGGGAGTTTGAGTTGGTAAAGATGTGGGAACAGTCACTGTATCAAGTTAAGAGTGTGAAGGAGACGCGGCAGGTGAGACAATAGTGGTGGTGCGTGACGGGGTTGGCGCTGGTGTAGTTGTAGCGGAAAGAAGAAGAGGCAGTGGTGAACATGACTGAAATTCGAGAGAATCAGTTTGGGAGAAGGAGTAAGAGTATCTGGATCAAAATTATCTGGATTTCATACAACGGTAGTAGGATTAGTAGTAGTAGTGTTGGATGTTAAGTGAGCAGCGTCAGTAACAGTGGGAGTAGTCAGAGTAGTTGACTGAGATTTAGTGTAAAATTCATCGCTATGGAGGAATGTCACACCATAATCACTAACACATTCATCATTTTCAATCTCATTTCTATTCGTCTGTCGAATGGGAGAAAGCTCAAATTTACGGAGGTAGCTCATGAATGAGAATGAGGTCTGAACAGGCGAGGGTGGAGAGAAAAGGAAAGAAAAATAGTTATAATTACACTTATGAAATATATACAACGAGTAGTACATGAAGGAATATGATATATATACAATGAATATTATATGGAAGTGAATGAGTTATGTGCAATGAAAAGTATGTGGAAGAAAATGGCTGGAAGAGTGAACACAGTGAGTGGAGAAATGGTTAATAAATTTGAAGGATGTAATGTAGTGAATGAAATCAGATGAATAATAGTATGAATCACAGTCTGTAAAGAAAGGTACAAGCAATCCCTATAGAAAGGTAAAAAGATGATAAGAGAACAGTAAAATATTTACAAATGTGCCCAGTGCAAAAGAAGTGAATATTTCACAAGGACGAGTCCAATGCAGGAGTGGGTTTGGAGACCCCACTCATTGAGAAGAGTGGATAAGGCAGGATGGCACAAGCTGTGGCGTGGCCAAATGCGACTGGCATTGCTGCGCTCCCTAGACAGAGCAGCTGAGTTGATTGGGGAAGGAAAACTGCGACGAGGAGCATTGCGATTGGCCATGCTTCCGCCTCTATGATGTCTGTATGGTGGTGGTGGTGGTGACAGGTGATGCACTGGGCTGTGATAGGGTGGGGTTGGCTTGGCGGTTAGTCGGAGTTGAAAAATGTCAGAGCTGCACAGGACAGGGTCTTAGGATAACAGGGCCTCACCAAAAATGGCCAGGAATCACAACCACAGGGCAGATGAACAGAGGGTGAGGCAGGAGGATGTAGGCAAGAGGCTGGAGGCAGAAGGAGAGGCATGGGCAGGTGGCAGTTGCACAGAGTATGTATGTAGGACTTGTGAAATTGGGGATTGGACCATTCGTTGCCACCACTAATTATACCTCCTCCAAGTTCATTCAGGTCAATACAAAGTCCGATGCAAATTAATGGGTGTTTATTCTCTTAGTTGAACACAGATCCCGCCTAAGTCACGGAGAGGAGCCAAGCCGCTTCTTAGAAGACCTAAGTAAGGAACTTTTGAAACTGGTGCTGCTGAGCAGTACCGAAAATGGCACGTAGGCCACAGATCACACATACAAAACCACACTTACATTATAATGCCACACTTACACACAACTAGATATAAACTAGGATATAATGATAAAAGTTTAGATGAAGGGAAATATTAAATCACAGTAAAAATAACCATGTGTGACCATTCGGATATTACATGGATCACATTATGTAATCCATTCTTTTTCCCTTTTATTTTGTGTTTTATTGTAAATATGCACTAATACTTTTGTATTTCATTTCAATGTTTTGCTAACGTCCGCCTGATTCATTGTCACATTATACAGGAAGGAGTAAAAGTTGAACTCAGTGATCAATTACTCCATATGCGAGACAACGCTGCACACTGAAGGTCTGAGTGTGGTGCAGTATGGTGTGTTGTGGCGGAGTGTCCACGTAAGTAGAAACAACCAGTTGAGTATACTGATGTCTTTTAATTTATCCGTGCACTTTCCAGAAAATTTCTTAAAGCATATGTGAGATTTTTCGAACTAGAGTGGTTACCTGTGGCTGTTAAGTTCAATATAATTGTATGGCGGTGAAATAAAAAGAACTAAAGTCATCTTATTGAAGGGATTAACGCTTTTGTGATAAGGGACCCTGCTGCAAACGAGAGAGTGATTTATGCTATTAACAGTATCCTGTGGTGAAAAAATATGAAATGCAGAGGCAACACTAATGTGTTATTAACAATATCCTGCGGTGAAAGGCGGCAGAGGCAACACTGATGTGTTATTAACAGTATCCTGTGGTGAAAGGCGGCAGAGGCAATACTGACGTGTTATTAACCGTATCCTGTGGTGAAAGGCGGCAGAGGCAATACTGACGTGTTATTAACAGTATCCTGTGGTGAAAGATGGCAGAGGCAATACTGATGTGTTATTAACAGTATCCTGTGGTGAAAGGCGGCAGAGGCAATACTGATGTGTTATTAACCCT